>JAVSCE010017457.1:0-259294 GCA_032199065.1 Smutsia gigantea
ATTGCTATATACTTTCCTCTTAGAACTGCCTTTGCTGAGTGCCACAGAAGATGGGTGATGTGCTGTTGTTTTCATTTGTCTCCATATATTGCTTGTTCTCTGTTTTAATTTGGTCATTGATCCACTGATTATTTAAGAGTATATTGTTAAGCCTCCATGTGTTTGTGAGCCTTTTTTTTTTCTTTGTACAATTTTTTTCTAGTTTTATACCTTTGTTATCGAGAAGTTGGTTGGTACAATTTCAATCTTTTTGAATTTACTGAGGCTCCTTTTGTGTCCTAGTATGTGGTCTATTCTGGAAAATGTTGCATGTTGCACTTGAGAAGAATTTGTATCTTGCTGCATTTGCGTGGAATGTTCTATAGATGTCTGTTAGGTCCATCTGTTCTAATGTGTTGTTCAGTGCCTCTCTGTCCTTACTCATTTTCTGACTGGTTGATCTGTCCTTTGGAGTGAGTGGTGTATTGAAGTTTTCTAAAATGAGCATTACATTCTATTTCCTCCTTTAATTCTGCTAGTATTTGTTTCACATATGCAGGTGCTCCTGTGTTGGGTGCATAGATATTTAAAATGGTTATATCCTCTTGTTGGACTGACCCCTTTATCATTATGTAATGTCCTTCTTTGTCTATTGTTACTTCCTTTGTTTTAAAGTCTATTTTGTCTGATACAAGTACTGCAACACCTGCATTTTCCTCCCTATTAGTTGCATGAAATAACTTTTTCCATCCCTTCACTTTTAGTCTTTGTATGTCTTTGGGTTTGAAATGAGTCTCTTGTAGGCAGCATATAGATGGGTCTTACTTTTTTATCCATTCTATAACTCTGTGTCTTTTGATTGGTGCATTCAGTCCATTTATATTTAGGGTGATTATCTATAGGTATGTACTTATTGCCATTGCAGGCTTCAGATTCATGGTTACCAAAGATTCAAGGGCAGCTTCTTTACTATCTGACTTAACTTTTTATGCTATTATATACACAGTGTGATTATTTTTTATTTCTCTCCCTTCTTTTTCTTCCTCCTCCACTCTTTATATGTTAGGTGCTTTATTCTGTGCTCTTTGTGTTTCCCTTGACTGATTTTGTGGATAGGTGATTTTATTTTGCATTTAGTTAGTATTTAGTTGGTCTACTTCCTTTGTTGTGGTTTTATTTTCTCTGGTGACTGCTATTTAGCCTTAGGCATACTTCCATCTAGAGCAGTCCCTTTAAAATACACTGTAGAGATGGCTTGTGGGAGGTAAATTCCCTCAAGTTTTGCTTATCTGGGAATTGTTTAATCCCTCCTTCAAATTTAAATGATAATCTTGCTGGATACAGTATTCTTTGTTCGAGGCCTTTCTGTTTTACTGCATTGAATATATCATGCCATTCCCTTCTGACCTTTAAGGTTTCTGCTGAGAAGTCTTATCATAGCCTAATGGGTTTTCCTTTGTAGGTGACCTTTTTTCTTTTCCTGGCTGCTTTTAATACTCTGTTCTTGTCTTTGATGTTTGCCATTTTAATTATGTCTTGGTCTTGTTCTCCTTGGGTGCCTTGTGTTGGGAGATCTGTGGACTTCCATGGCCTGAGAGACTATTTCCTTCCCCAGCATGGGGAAGTTTTCAGCAATTATTTCTTCAAAGACACTTTCTATTCCTTTTCCTCTCTCTCTTCTTCTGGTACCCCTATAATGCGAATATTGTTCCATTTGGATTCGTCACACAATTCTCTTAATATTTAATATTCTTTCATTCCCGAGATCCTTTTATCTCTCTCTGCCTCAGGTTCTCTGTATTCCTGGTCTCTGATTTCTATTCCACTAACAGTCTGTTGCACCTCATCCAGTCTGCTCTTAAATCCTTCCATTGTTTGTTTCATTTCATTATGTCCCTCCTGAATTCATCCCTTAGCTCTTGAATATTTCTCTGTAGCTCCATCAGCATGCTTATGACTTTTATTTTGAATTCTTTTTCAGGAAGATTGGTGATTTCAGTCTCACAAAGCCCTCTCTCTGGTGTTTGAGGGATTTGGGATTGAACAAGGTTATTCTGCCTTTTCATGGCAGTGGGAGTGGTCGCTGGCTAGTGGCACGTGTCTGCTGAGAGAACAAAGTCCCTTCCTGCTTGCCAGTTGCCTTGCCTGTCTCCGCTGTCTGTGCCATTTAACCGCACACAGGGAGCAGCCTCTGGGTTAATTCCCTAGGCTGCCATGGGTAGGCGGCCCTTGGGATGGCCTAGGGCACTGTTGGGGGTTGCTGGCGAGCAGCATGTGTTCTGCCGCGAGAACAGAGCCCCTTCGTGCCTCCCAGACTCTGCGCCCATCTCCTCTGTCTGTCAGTCAGCCACGCACAGGGAGCAGCCTCTGGGTTAATCCCCAAGGTGCCTTGGCCACGGCAGCCCTTGGGATGGCCTGGGGTGCTGGCAGGGGTCACTGATGAGCAGCGCATGTTCTGCCATGAGAACAAAGCCCTTTCATGCCTCCCGGACTCTGCACCTGTTTCTTCTGTCTGTGCCGGTCAACTGCGCGCAGAGAGAAGCCTCTGGGTCTGGGCCAGTTAGCTGTGCACAGGGAGAATCCTGTGTTAAGCTGTGCGGTTGCTGTAGGCAGGGCTGCTCTCCGGCTGGTCTACCGCAATGGCAGGGGCAGCCAGTTTGGTCGCTTGTGCCAGCACGGAGGACAGAGCAGCAGGCTGCTTATCGCTATGAGGGGTCTTGGAGCTGCGTTGCCAGTCACAGTGTTAGGGCTCCTGAAGTTCCTTAAAGTTCCCAGCCTGCTGGGCTTAGTGTGCCAAAATGATTTTGTCCACCTGTTAAACCCTTGTCCCTTTAAGACTTTTAAAGTGCTTGCTTTTCTTTTGTCCCAGGGCAGCCAGCTGTGGGAACCTGTTCACAGTCTTAGTCTTGGATTTTGCTTTTCCACTCTTCTAATATCCAGAGCACCATGCAATGTGTGTCTGTGTTCCCAGAGCAGATTACTAGGGCTGGTTATTTAGCAGTCCTTTGCTTCCACTCCCTCCCCACTCTGATTCTTTTCCTCCCGCCAGTGAGCTGGGGTGGAGGGAGTGCTCGGATCCCGCTGGGTCTCGGCTTTGTATCTTATCCTTTTCCATGAGATGTTGGGTTCTCGCAGATGTAACCTGGCTGGTGTACTGTATCTTCTGGCCACTCTTTTAGGAACAGTTGTATTTGCTGTATTTTCAAAATATATATGGTTTTGGGAGGAGATTTCCGCCACCCTACTCCACCATCTTTTCCTCTCCCATGTCTGTGTTTTTTATCAGTTTTCTTAGCTGGTTCTTCCTCTATCTGCTTATTAATGTTCCTGAAGTTCCCTTCTTGACCCTCTTCTCACACTGCTGAGATTTTATCCACCTACCACTTATAAACCAAAGACTTCCACATCTCCTTCCTCACTCCAGCACCATCATTTTGAAAGTCCAGACATGCAGTAAACCAGAGGTGGTTCTGAAATTGCATTTTGTCCTTGCCTGACCCCACTGCTCCCTTCCAAACATTCCTTTTCTCTCCTCATCCACCCATTCACCCCACAGAGAATCCTGGGATGTGTCTGAGACACCTCCCTTTCCTGTACCCCCACATTAGCCCATCACTGTGTCCTGTCTGTCCTACTTTAAAACACCTGCTGACTCCATCTCTCCTGCCCTAGCTCAGGCCCTCACCATATTTTGCCTCAGTTAACACAGTGGTTTCCTAACTTGTCCCCCACCACACTCTGCCTTCTATACTGAAGCCAGAACAATAGCTCTAAAACAGAGATCTGATCATGCCTTTTCTGTGGGTTAAAATAGCTCCTTGAAGTCAGAAGCTCTGTCTTACTCTGTCAGGTCTCCAGCACCAGGTGGAGTGCCTTGCTCAATTGAAAGGAGTGAGACAGCATACAAAGGCATCTGTCAGCTGGCCTGTCTATCACGGGCTTGGGCTTTGTTAGTAAGAAGTTGCCTGATTGCACCATAGTACAAGAAAATTATAACTCTTTTTCCTATTGTTTGTTAACAGACATTTATGGAGGAGATGACTCGCAAACAGCCTGACGTAGACCGGGTCACCAAGACATACAAAAGGAAAAATATAGAGCCTACGCACGCACCTTTCATCGAGAAATCCCGCAGTGGTAGCAGTATGTTTCTAGCCCACTATGTTAGGATGCCTCATTCCTGCTAATTGAACATGAGCACTTTCCAAGTGCCTATCAAAATGTTTCTTTTCCATTTTCAAAAGCTATATTGGCTTTGAACTAAAATCTTTTGAAACTCTCTTCTTAGATAATAACTATATTCCTTTCTCTTGGATCATATGAAATTTTGGAGTGACTAGGCAGATTCTTTTGCAATGGCCATTCCCTTGTTTTATCATCAGGCTACCTGTTTACATTTGGTTTGCACTCATTTAATCATAAAATAAATCAGCTCCTACAGAACCATTGCTTTCTCAGTTCAGCTGAGATTTCTGCAGTTCACTAAGGTAGTACAGAATTGATTGAAGGTATGAGAAAGTACCTGCTGGGTGTGGAGAAGGATCAGTAAATATAGATGGTATTTGTTGATACTTACACAATAGTATCAATAAGATTTGAAATAAATATGCTTCCATATCTAAATACTGCCAGGTCCGTGGTTCTTCACTCAGTTAATGACTTGATATCATAAATATCTCCTAAGTTCATCCATATGCCAGTTTCTCTTTGTGAAATGACAAAACCAGCTTTTCTAATTTTGTGGCTATTTTTCCTTTTAGGAAAATCCTTAAGTCAGCCTACACCTCCTCCCATGCCAATTCTCTCACAATCTGAAGCAAAGAACCCACGGATCAACCAGCTCTCTGCCCGCTGGCAGCAGGTGTGGCTGTTAGCTCTGGAGCGGCAGCGGAAGCTGAATGATGCCTTGGATAGACTGGAGGAGGTAAGGCCCTGCCGAGCAGCCTTCCGTGGAGGGAAGTGACCTTTTAGTGAAAGGTAAAGGGGGCCCTCTGAATATGACATGTGTGCCTTGACTTCTTCAGAAGTAGAAACAGACCAGTGTGAGCCAGTACTCTGTCCTTCAGGTCCCCTAGGAGAGGAGAAAAGATGCACAGGTGAGGGAGCCACTCAACAGAGTTGGCCATGGCACCTGGTGTGGAAAGCAAACAACCAGCCAGTCTGTGAGGGTCCAGCCTATAACCTGACCCTCCTCAGCACCTGGTTGTGGTCGAGAGTCAGTCTGATTTCACAAAGTCACCTCCAGGTGTATAGCTCATCACAAAAATGACCATTACTGAGCTCTTTATGTAAAGATACAAGCTACACAATTATGAAATAAGAGTAATTTTTTATGACCTTGTTATTCTATTAGTCTTCACTAGATTATTAAAAGCAAATCTATATTGAAGTACCATTAACCAGTTTAAAAAATATAGTACTACACTTCTGGTTTCTAAAACAAAACTCTAATATCTTTTATATTTTTTTTATTTGTGCATATCAAAGCAGCTATGCCCGGAAGTGAGTGTTCTGTGTTTTTTGTTGTTATTTCTGTAGATGAGTTGAGTTTGAAGCATATTTGGGTTTTGGCTATTTCTTTTTTCCCCATTCCTTCCAACTTTGGAGTTTGAAAGACTAGGGGGGAAACTGCTACACTGTTAAATCATTCTGAGTCTGTATCACCAACATACTCCCAAGTAGCTAAACATCGCCTTGCCCACCACACAGGCCTGATATTTTCTGTCAAAGCCAAATATTTCCCATAAAAGACAGGCAGTTTGCCACCTCTGGTGACATTCCAGAGAAACATGCTCATTTGCAGGGTTAGCTGCTTAATGCTTTGAGCCAAAATTCAAATTATCTCATCTCAGAAAATAGTGGGAAACATGAGCCTCCTCATTTGGGCCTCTTTGTGGTCACAGTTCCTTTCAAAATCATGTAAGTGAGGAGTGCTAAGGACATCTCTTCTGAGATAGAGTCCCTTCCCTTCCGCCTAAGAGGGTGATCCTCTGAGAAAGTGCAAAGGGAAAGCAAGGCTGGCTCCACCCATTCTCGTTCTGCGTGCTCCGTATTTTCCGTGGTGGTTGTTGAGTTACTGTTCCTCTTGCTGCTTCATTATACCATGGCTCGTGTGAGTGTCATGGCTTTAAATGAAGGAGCCAGATTGTGCCTTCACAAGAGAGGCAGCCTACAGATGCCATCGTTGGTGCCCCTCCAGAAGGCCTGCATGGCTTTACTGAATGCCTGAAAGTTCTAGTAGCTCTGGGCAGGCCTGAAGACCAAAACAATAGATCTTAACGACACCTCTGATTTCTGTCTAGTTGAAGGAATTTGCCAACTTTGACTTTGATGTCTGGAGGAAAAAGTATATGCGCTGGATGAATCACAAAAAGTCTCGGGTGATGGATTTCTTCCGGCGCATTGACAAGGACCAGGATGGGAAGATAACACGTCAGGAGTTTATTGACGGCATTCTAGCATCCAGTGAGTCTAGTCACAAGTCCAAACACAGTCACACCTGGATTCCTAACATTTACTTTGTAGGAGCAGGCAATATTGTGGCTTAACAGTCTTCCTGAAGTTAAAGCTAAAGTTTTAAGGAAGAAGTATGTAACTGCCTACTAAAATTGGTCTATCATTTTGATGGAGTAAAGAGCCTCGTTTTGCTGGGAATTTAAAAAGCAGGTCTTTTTTTGACACATTGTGGTAAGCAAAGCATGTTTGAGGAATAGATAAGGGACCAACTTTTGTTCTGAGTAATGATGAGGTTCTAAGTAAAATGTTTGAAAAAATAAATTTTTTATTGTATCACTTTCTGACATCTGTATAAGCAGCTTAAAACGTATATGATATTGTTTACTGTTAGCAGAAGAAATAATAGAGGCATTAAGTAGTTAAACAACTTTTCAGGATCACATCATACATCTCACAGCTGAGCTACTCACATGGGCGGTCAGGGAAGGCCTGTCTAAGGTGAGACCTAGGTGATGAGAATGATCCAGCCACATCAGAGCTTGAGGGAAGAGGTAGAGGCAGAGGGAACAGCAGAAACAAAGCACTGAGTGAACTAGAAATAGAAAGGTGAACATGGTTGGAGGGTCATGACCAAGGAGACGGTAAGAGATGAAATTGGAAGGGTAGGTAGCAGCCATTGAGTCACAGTGAAGAGATCAGATCTGGTCTCTTAGTCTAGAGACAATGGGAAGTGAACAGATACCAGAGGTTTTCAGCTGAGACAATATAATCCGATTTACATTTTAATAAATCACTCTGGCTACTGTAAATATTGATACTTCCTTTGGAAAGCAGTTTGTCAGGAGCTGAAGTCAGTTATCTAAACATAGAAAAAACTTCATCCTATTCCAAATTGTCACTATTCTGAAATAATCTAAATATCCAACAATAGTGAAGTGGACAAATAAATTCTTAAGTTGGATGGTAAGTCCATGGGTCAGTGTGATATCATGTTCATGCCTTTTGGCATATCTGAAATATTGCCTTCTGTGTGTGTGCATGATTGCATGGGGTTGGGGGAGTCTGAGAGAAAACTCCAAAAACTCAACAGTGAGTACTGTGTAATGTATTTTTAGGTAAGTTTTAAATTTTTCTTTATAACATTTTATATCTTAAGTTTTCTAAGTGGGGCATGTATTGCTTTTCAGAAAAAAAAAATCAGGCCATAAATGTTTTCTCTTTCAAGAAGTATTTATGTAACCTCCAACATCAAGCCCTCTTAGTTAATGTTCCAAAATGTGATTAATTTTCTCCAGAGTTCCCTACTACCAAGCTGGAGATGACTGCTGTCGCTGACATCTTTGACCGAGATGGAGATGGCTACATTGATTACTATGAATTTGTGGCTGCTCTCCATCCCAACAAGGATGCTTACCGACCAACAACTGATGCAGATAAAATTGAAGATGAGGTATGGGAAATTATTGTATTTGAGTGTATTTTTTGACCATTGGTTTCTACTGTTCTGAATTTGGTTGGGTACAGTTGCCATATCAGCCCTGTGACTTGTCTGTTACAAGGTGAGTATTAGAGTTCTCTTTGGGGATCCCCGTTTGAATGACATCACCCCAGAGGATCTCTGACTTAGTCTAGATGACTTCTTACTCAAGTGAAGCCCAGCTGTGTGGTACTGTAAAGTTTACAGAGAGCCTTACATTCTGGTTCACAGATACCATGTTTCTTAGACTCATCTCTCAGTCCTCAGTATCCATCCACCTCAGGATCCAGGCGAATAGTCTTCAAATGTAGCATTTAAGGAGGAAAATGTAATGTTTAAGGTGTTGTGAACCCACCAAGCTTTCTGCCTAGTCAAGAACTGTGTCACATTGAAAACTGCATCACATTGATAAGAGCAAATTCATTGATAGCACATGGAGATCTTAGGATCTGTTGATCCTGGAAAGAATTAGCCAGGCAGGTCTTGGGAGTGGCCTGGAACACCCCAAGACTGACTTCTGGGGAATCTCAGGCTCCTAGGTTGACATTCAGATCAGTTCATAATTTGTTTTTATTAGTTGATTTTGATGCATACATATTAACACATTTCTTTGAAAGAATTTGGAAGCAAGACGGAGAATTTGTTTTGTTGGGAATTCCTTTCATAGTCTCACTCTGTCTTAAATAACCCTTAAATTTCAGTCTAGGACACATTTCAGAGCCCTTGCTTTACTGCTGACCAGTCTTTAGGGAATGAAGCAAGAATATATGTATTTATTCGGAATAGAAGATAAATACATGTGTCAAAAGCCTGAAATGACTGAAAAATACATAATGAATAACTTCTCTATTTACATGTGAAATCTTTGTTTCTATGAAGAGGAAGACTTGCTTTACTCTTCACACTTTTTTTTTGTTCACAACCAATAGGTCACAAGACAAGTGGCTCAGTGCAAATGTGCAAAAAGATTTCAGGTGGAGCAGATTGGAGAGAACAAATACCGGGTAAGGAAGAGAAAACCAGTCCTTTGTGGTGGTTGTTCTTCCTGTGTGGTCCTTACAGGTATAAGCAACCTGACACACAGCAGGCTGGATGATCCCACCTTCTCACTACTGCTGCTTGGAGGAGCAGAGCCAGCAGGACTTGAGATGTGGTCACACTCTGGCCTCATCTCTATAGATTCCAAATGTTAGATGTCCTGTTGGGCTAAGTTTAGTGCCCTACATAGCTGTCGAAAAAACAGTGCCATATTGTGCTAACAGCAGCTTGTACTTGAGTTCCAGTCTAAGATGCATTTTAGAGCCCTCCCTTTACTGCTGACCAGTCTTTAGGGAATGAAGATACCTTTACCATAAGTTAGGAAACAATTATCTAATGACTGACCACCCCAAATGGCTAGTCACTGTGAGCCTGAGTGGCTCGCTGAAGAACGGTGTTAAGTCTCCAGGGATGCTCTGCCTGCTCTCAGCTACACATAGGGCATAAATGCACTGGGGAGATGCCAGGCTCAGAAGCCTTCCTTGGAAAGCTGTGCTGAGTGTGGACATAACTGACAGTGAACTATGCTGTATTTTAGCTTCTTTGGAGGCCAGCAACAGGGCATAGAAGGGATCTGAAACAGGGCTGCTAAAATATATTCAGCAGCTCATCAGGATTGTCCAAAGTCCTAAGGAGAGCCTAGGATTGGCAGAGGATTTGGATGGCCACATCAGATTGTACAGTTAGATGCACCAAGTTAGCAATAAGAAAGTCTGGGTTCCACTACTAGTACATCAAAAATGTCTTCAGGGTATACCAATGCACTGTGCTGCTCTTAGCTTGGTAGTGCTAGATGGCTCCACCTTGGATCCAGGGCATTTAGTTAATAAAGCACTTAGCTATCTTAAGCTTACTTGTTGGGTTTTGTTTTCTTGGGTTTTTTTTATTATTATTACCTTTGAGTGAAATTAGTTAACAAGAGCAACATAGAGTGGAAAAATTAGGTCTTAATTTGTAAAACCACATCCCTGCAGCAGGAGCTCCATAAGAACAGTCAGCGTGTTCACTGTGCTTAAAGACTGGTAACGTGTTACCTGATTTTCATTCCTTAGTGTTAACTTGACAAAATGTTCTCTTTTTTTTTTTTCCTTCTATTTCCTCCATCCTTTACTCTTACTGTCTAGTTCTTCCTCGGCAATCAGGTACAGTGCGCCTTGCAACATTCTCCTT
Organism: Smutsia gigantea; assembly: GCA_032199065.1. Classification (NCBI taxonomy): domain Eukaryota; kingdom Metazoa; phylum Chordata; class Mammalia; order Pholidota; family Manidae; genus Smutsia; species Smutsia gigantea. Next base: position 10,121 of record JAVSCE010017457.1, read on the forward strand.
CTTGGTGGAAATGGTCTGTGTAGCTAATGCTGCCTGTCTTTTGCTGTGGGGAGAGGACATAACCTGAAGCATGCCGGGTCATATCACATGCCTGGTTGTCTTACCAAGTGGAAAAACTGCTAGCATACCTAACGTTGTAAAGCTGTCTTAGCAGCAAAATGATATAAGTACACTTCTTTAAAAAGAAATGCAATTTTCCATGCAAAATTAGATTGGCTAAAGACCATGATATTATGCTGGACTGAGTTTGTAAGTAATGTGGTTCATGGGACACTGAAGCTATGGTATCAACCCATCCCACTTATAAAAAGAGCCTGGTCTTGTACTTCTGTGTTGTAAGTCAATACCAGCGGTTCTGATGTATACCAGTCTTTTGACAGTTGACATAAATTTTATTAATGTACACTAAGTCAAAAAGTCTTAAGACTGGGATATGTAAGTACTCAGTGTATCTAAATATTTTATTAATATTTATAGTTACTTGCATTTGTGTTTTATAATTATAAGGTACCTGAGAAGTATAGTGTGGAAATCATAATTAGCCATAGCGTGAAGCTTGCCGATTATGGCCAGTCAGCCAAAATCTAATGGGATCAAATTAGACTTGCAAAAAAGATTGAATGCCTTTGACTCCACTTGGTAACTCTAACCTTTTAGATTTTTTTGAGGGCTCTGGGGTCCTGTATCTTCAAATGGAAGGAAGTTGCATGGGTAAAAATCTGTCTTGTGATATAAAATTAGAAACACTAAAAGTTGATTTGAGATCCTCAATCAGTGTCAAGTTCCAGGCACTCCATTAATCACTTACCTACAGTAACATTCTGAGCCAATCGGGAAGATCAGAGGATAGAAACTAAAGACAAGAACAGTCAAACTGGCTTTAAATAAGTCATTGCATAAGAGTGCCATGTAGTACCTAGGGATGGGCCTGTTTGCTAGGAACTGCATGCAGGTACCAGAGGCCCCTGTGAAGTGACACCAATGTCCTCTGCTGCTCCACTGACCTGAGAGGGTCAGATGAGTTAGTTCCAATGTTGGGAACAGAATTATCAAGTGCATTATATACACAAGGCTACAAGGATCACATGCTGATTGTCACAGTCACTGCAGGGACCCAGGTCACTGTGTGATTTTCCATTTAAGAGAAGAAACAAGTTACTGTTGCCCTTAACTCATGGACAGCCCAGGTTTATGGAGGTGCCCATTTTTAGAGCTGCTGTAACCCCTTCTACCACTTCTCATTCAGGCCTCAACTAACCCATCCACTTTGGCTGCTGGCTTGGGTCTGACCACCTCTTCCCCATAGCTTAGCAGAAACAGAATCTTTCAGAGAGCTTCAGTAAGAAATTAACAGGAAAAAATGAAATAAATAAGTCCTAAAGTCTGACAAGTAAATTAGAAGACACAATAATGTACAGGTAGAGCACATTGGAGTTCCCGTGTGCTCACTCCGGAGGCCTTATAGGCCCTTATTTCCCTCCCCCATCACCTATCCAGAGAGAACCCTGACAGTGGCTCAGGCTGTCAGTGCTCATGGATGTGGTGAAATCCTCCCCATTTTCACTCATTGGACCAGCTTCTAAGGGAGGCTCCATCAGAGGCCAAAGGGGCAGCTTCCTTCCTGGGACAGGACGTTTATTCCCTCGCCTCTCTGGGCACCCACTTCAGTGCACTTGGTACTACACCGTGCTGTTGCTGAGGCCACTGTGTGTAAAAACTTTAAAACTGCATGAGATGAAAGATGTGGGGCAAATTTTATTTTCAAAGTAAAGGCCTGGGAGGAGACAATGTTTTTTCAGCCACCTGCTTGTATAAGTAGCACACTTGAGCCAGTGCAGCGTAACAGGGAGAATTACCACAAATATATTAATTTTGAGGGAGGTCAGTTATGTGTCCCTTTTAAACATCCTTTCTGGCGTTTTCACTTTTTGTGCCTTGTTTCAAAGTACGGTTCTCTTTATAACTTTATAAAGCCTTAATTAAGTGATTAGGCTGTCCCTTCTCCTCCTCCCTTCCTCCCCCATCCCTGAACATCCTCCTTGAATTAAATAATTTTAGGAATGCTATTTCCCCAGCCAAATATTTGACTTTTGTTTTTGGGATCTCAGCATTATTTTCTTTGTTGCCTCTTTAGTTTTGGAAGATGGTAATTTGTGCAATAAGAAACCTCAGATGTTAACAGAGCTAAGAAGTCGGAATGTTAGGCAAGAATAAAAGGAAAAAATAAATATCAGAAAGTCATGCTCGTCTTAACATCCCAAATGATTGTTGAACACTTTTTATAATCAGCATGGTAGATTGAAATTTTAATTTCTTCGACTAAATTTTAGTATAAATACTATCTAATAATTTGTTCGGTTGAACAAGCTTTTCTACTGGTAACATCACAGTTAGCCTAATGTGGAAAATCAAATTTCCTTTTAAGCTTGTGATAATGAAGCTTTGCAAGGATTTCCTTAAGGCTCAAAGTAGTATTTGCTGTTCTCCATTTGAGCACACTGTATTCAGAAGTCAACATCTACCTTATATCTACCTTTCTTTTATGAAAACAAGCTAGCATAACAAAGAACTTTAATTTGGGCAGAATCTTTAAAAGAATCAAAGCAAGCTAACATTTGTCCGTCCTCTGCCCTCCCCTTTCTGGTGCAGGGGCAGAGGTGTGACCCGCAAAAGTAAACTTTATCCCAGTAGAAAGTATGTCAAGACACTGGTGTTTAGCTTGGTATTTCAGCTTTTCTATCTTTCAAATTCTATGAAAAACCCAAAATGGACTTAAAATTCTCCCCAAACTATCAGGTTGTTATTTTTGCCTGAATACAGTCTGCTTTGGGAAGAAAGTGTAGGCCTCCCCTAAGGCCCTCACTCATCAGTTGCCCCTTGGCCCTGCAGTTCGGGGACTCCCAGCAGCTGCGGCTGGTCCGCATCCTGCGCAGCACCGTGATGGTCCGTGTTGGTGGAGGATGGATGGCCTTGGATGAATTCTTGGTGAAAAATGACCCCTGCCGTGGTAAGGAACTGTCCTGAGCATGAATTACGTGTTAAGTGTGTGCTCGCTGCTGATCTTCCATATGTACCCAAAGTGTTGGTTGTGGGTCTGTTGTTTATTTTTTTGTTAAGCTGCTCAGATGTCATCCCACTAGTACAGATCGGAACTCAAGGATGCCAGAGTGACCAGGGAGAGAAAGCAGGAGAGGTTGATGATGTCAGAGGAGGAGACAGGTTTCGAGGCTCACAGTAACAAGAATTAGGAATGTATTGGTGTCATCAAATGTTCCAGTTTGAGATGTTAAAAGTAACACTAGCCTACAAAGGAACCTGATGAAACCCTCTGGGGTTCCTGTCAGTCCTCCAGATCCCTTTTCCCATAATTCCTGTGCCTAGAACTCAGGGTGAGTGTTGGGCCCCTCCCATGCAGGGAAGAACTGGGGAGCTTCCTTCATCAGAAGGGAGGGTTAAGGAACACCTAGTAAAGAGCCCAGATACTTCTGAGGCAGATGATGACCTAAGCAAGACTGGGGTGTCCGTCGGCTAAACATGTAAAGGTTGGCATGCCAGCCCAAGGCAAAAGAGAATGGGAAATTTAATATGAATGATGGGCCTGTAGCTAGAGCCATGTGAGGGCTTCAGCCAGAGGAGAGATGGTCAAATCTCAGCTGCAAAATCCTCTTCAACTGCAACCTTTCACTTTTCCTGTTAGCCAAGCTGCATGTGGGTATACAGGAGGCTCCCCAGCTGTCTGCCAATTTGTCTTTCTTGACCGGTTTCTGCGTTTCCTGCTCTGTCTCTGTTTCTTTGTGTTTATTTATTTTTTATTCTAGTTCACCATCCTGGGAGTAAAATAAAGCGCTCTGATTCCAGCTCTTCGATTTCCAGTCAGTCTCCCATAGGTTGGGTTTTAAGCTTTGTCCCTGTTACCCACACCCCAGCCCGTTGAGAATGGCTTTGCTTCTTAAACTGTAGCACCTGTTGGCTCTGTGATACCTGCTGCCAAATGCTTTGAAATAGGCAAAACATACCTTTTCTAACTATTTTACGTTGACAGAATAAAATATTCCTGCTGAGTCAGCACTCATGGAATTTCTATTTACTAAATACTTAACTTTTTATGTGCCATACACTATTATAAGCAGTTTATAAATAATAACACATTTGCACCTCTATGAGGGATAGATAGATAGTATTATCTCCATTTTAGAGAAAAGGTAATCGAAGCATAGAAAAGTTAAATAACTTGCCTGGGGACAGACACTAATAAGTGGCAGACAAGGACTCAAATCCAAGACTGTGTGGCTGTAGTATATGCTTCTGTGGTCTCAGAGCCTAATGTGCCCATCACCACCACTCCTTTTTGTGCGTGTATATTACTGGTTCAGCCTGCATAAATAAATGTATTAAAGTTTATTTATAAACCTAGCAGAAATGTTTATTATTTAACTTCTTTGGAAGTGACGACTTGTCATATTCTGAAGCATTTAGAGCTAAAGGGTACAGTTCTCACCTGAATTCAGATATGCCCATAAAATAAGTACTCTTATTTTCACCCATTCTGCACTTATTCCAACAAACCAGAGTAAAATTTTTCATTAGAATCTCTTTTTTAAAAAAATAGTTAATTTTGGAAACACCTATTCTAACAAAAACTTGAAAGGGTTTCATCTGTGTTAGAAGTTATATTGCTAATTTCCTTCATAGAAAAGTCTTCTTCCGTTCTTTGAAACAAGCAGTATAATTCATTTTAAGCATGACTCAGTAAAACAACATTATTCCTTTCCAAATCTACTAAGATTTTATTTCCTCTGTCACGTATAATTGGACCAAATAAATAAGCAGGAGAGATACTGCATGTGACCTTTTGGAATCTTTGGTTGCCTGTTTTGTTGCCTGCTGTAATTGCCAAGTATTTTTGATAATACGCTGCTGGCCAACGAGAACACTGCTTGCTTTATCCTCATCTTAATAGCTAGAGATCGGAACCCCCAGGAACTTTGGGAGGGCCATCTTGTAGAATTTCCTATGGAACATAGTAGCCTTTTCAGCAGCCCTTGGAGCAAACAAGGTAAGTCTTCTCTGTGCCTCTGCGGGATTGCTGTCCTGGGCTCAGCTGTCATCTGGGTTCCAGTGATTGCAGAGCCAGGACCTCCTTAGCAGCCTTAGCCATCGTGATGCTACTGTGACAGGCAGGATGGGCTACCACTAATCAAATAAAAAGTTGTGCTAGGAGGTGAACACTTCAAGGGCTGGGGCAGTTGTAGTAAGTGACTTGAAGGGCACGAATATCACAAAAAGGAAAAGTCCCTTGAAGCCATCTAGGGTTCTGTGAGGATTAAAGTGACTTCTAGAAGCACCACGTGGGAGATTTTATATTAATTTATGTTGCATTTCCTTGGCTTTCTGGACCATAGAGAAAGTTATACTGAAGATGGTACAAAATTCATGAGAATTTAGTATCAGTGTGCACGATCATTTGTTATCTCCACTGCACAGCTATTTAAAAAGATGAAAGGTATCACAAAGTGCACATTGTGTTAATCAAATCTATAAAGTGAAAATATTCAATAGGTTCCTGGTACTGCCAAGTAACAAAATTTACAAGTGTGACCATTTGTAAGTGTTCACTTCAGTAGCACTGTATATGTTCACACTCTTGTGCTACTGTCACCCATCTACAGAACTCTTTTCATGTTGTAAAACTGAAACTCTCAACCCATTAAACAATAGCTTAGTACTGAATTTTAGCTGGTTTATTCCAGCCAATATCAAGTGGCTAGCATAAGTCCCTTAGAAAACGATGACTTCTTTGGTGGTGAAAAAACGGAACTTGAAATGGCTGCCTTCACGGTCTGACATCCCCAAGATGTGACCTTCAAAAGACCCAGAATGGTCAAATGCATTTGGAAGACACTGAGATAAAGCTAATGAGAGGTTTCTTTACCGCAGGACTTCTCAGAGCCTACAAAACGTTGATTGCATTAGGGCTCTCCCAGCGGAGGAAATGTAGTGTATGTACAGTGTTTACTAAACTACTTTTACTAGGAATCCCTCAAAAATCATGGTTTGGGAAATGTGTAAGCAATGAAAGGCCATGGAAGGATTTTGAGCCATTTAGAGATAACCAGATTTTTATGCAGAAATTCAGTTCTGGGGAATAAGATGAGAAACACAGAAACCAGTTGGAAGCCTATTACAGGCTCCAGGGTAGAGGAGATGCTACATGAACCATATAAGTATAAGGAGGTGTGGGAAGGCCAAGGGGATTCAACAAGCATCAGAAGGTAGAATCAGTAGACTGAACTGCCAGCAGGACGGAGGGACCTACATTGGCTCCCAGGTTTCTGGCTGTGGTCATGTCAGATCAGTCATGGGTATAACTTCTGCCATCCAGGCAAGTGCACAGGGGATACATTTGGGAGTCAGGCATCATACATTGTATGATGGCAAGGCAGTCTCGGGGGTGAACTCATCACCAGGTTCAAAGTCTAAGAGGGAGAACAGGACTGCAGACAGACCCCAGCAGAATGTCTGTTTTCAAATGGGTGGGAAGGAGTAGTAGGGAGGAAGGAGGAGAAGCAGGAGAGCAGGTGTCCTGGGAGCCAAGGGAGGAGAGTTTGGAGGAGAAGAGAGCAGTTAGTAATATCCCCACATGCAAATTACAACAGCAGAGAGGTGTCTTTACCTGTCAAATTGTCAGACTTATACCTGCACATGTATTTTCTCTATCTCATACAGCACTGGCCCAAGTGAAGTAAATTGAACACACTCATACATTATTTTGGAGAGTGTACACTGGTATAAAATTCTTGAGATCAATTGACAATTACCAAAATCTTAAGCATGCATCCTTTCTCCCTGGAAAATCCACTTCTAGAAATTTATCCTCAGGAAATCATTATGGATATGCTTAAAATTTCTTACAAGTAGTTTATCACAGCATTGTATACAATGTTTTAAAATTATAGATTAGAAAACAACCTAGGGTTGGTTAAATAAATTGATGTCCATAAGATGAAATATTTTGCAGCTAATTGAAATTATGAATTGACATGTCGACTGTGGAGGAACATTCCTGATACTTCTGGGTTAAAAATATATATACACAGTGTGAAAAGGAATGAAGACACACCAACATTTTAATATTGATTGTCCTAAGGTTGTAAGATTAAGGAATTTTTATTATTTCTATACATTTCAACCTTTATACTATTTTAGAAAATTCCTCCCTGAGGCAGAACTTACTGGTGGCAACTTACTAGAATGATTTGATTGGCATGGTGGGGATAGAAGTCTGAGGGAATGAGGGGAGAGTGGAGGCCATCAGTGCAGTGTTGGTGTAAGGGGCTGGCAGGTGGGAAGAGACCAGCTGAGAGGGAAGCAGGGCCAGCTCTGCCACAGCTCTCCCTGACCTCCGCCTCTGAGTGCTCCAGTTCCCTTGTGTGTGACAGGATGCTGACCGGTTGCTGATGACAGGCAGGTACACCACTGCGTGCAGTCACACTTTGTAAATTGCACAATGCATGGGGACCATGACATTGTAATATTACAGTGAAATGTCTGTCCTCATCTGAGATGCCATTTCAGAGTCTTCCTCTTGTATCACTCTGTTGTTTTATGTCTGAGAAAATTGGCTCAGAAGTGAACTATTAAGTGACTACTAGGTTTAAATCTCACATCAGAAGTCCTTTATGGATTATGACCATAAGCAGTTATTTTGGGCTGTCCAAACCTTCAGCTAAGTAATGATTTCATTTATCAGTGTTATCTTAGAGTTTCTTAGTGTGTCTACTTGTTGTGCTGAGTATTTTAGCCAACACGAGATAAATAAGTGCAAGTCCTGAATCCACAGTTATTAGCAATGTGAAGCCTTACTGAGGTACCCATGTTAGTGCTGAAGGAAATTCTCTTTGAGAATCACTGCTGTAGACACAGGGAAGTGCTCAAGTCCAGAAAATGGGTGAATGGACAACTGAGGGCCAAGGAGTGAGCCTAGAGGGGCGCTTAGCGTTCCAGGGGTCGTTGAGTCATAGACCATCTGGACAAGGGCTAGATCAGTCAGCCTGATCACCTCTGGTGAGCCTGAGGAAACTGAGGCCCATAAAGACCCATTTGGCAGCAGAGCTTAAACTGTGACTCAGAGGTTTTAATATCCAAGTTAGCCCTTTCAGCCTGATACTTCGATATGTTACATCAACATAATAAACTGAGAATCTGATTTAGGAATTTGGAGCTAGTCTGCGTGTACACCCATGCAACCTGATGTAAAATCTGATTCTACCAAGATTCCTCCAATTCCCTTGATACGGGGTTAGGCAGAAGAGAAAGGGCACAGTTACCTGAAATCTTCTAAACTTGTGGTTTCTGGCCATAGTAAAAACTCTAAAGTAGAAAACAACAAACATTTTGTTTATAATGCTCTCTTCCCAGGTTTTTGCCACCAGTCCTATTTAGGTCTGTCACATACATTCTAAAAAGTGAACAGTTTAGAATGGATAGAGGAGGTAGAAGGTATGGCAGGCTAATACCTTTCAGTTAGGAATAATCTCAAGACTATATCTCAGAGGAATTATTTCTTTTAAATTAGTAGTATCTTTCACATTTAACATTTGCTTTAGTCATACTTGATACCTTATGACCAAATCCAAATTTTAAGTTCTGGTTGCAGCTCCAGAAAGCCACAGGACAGCACCTCTTGGCCTTCATGCTGTTCCCAGGTTCTCCCACCCTGCAGTCCCCTCCCACCCATAGTCATCCCTTCAGCTTGTTGCTTTCAGTTTTTGGCTTAACAGTTTCTTATTGGCCAGTTTTATGCATGTCTCCATCTTTCTCTCTCTCCTCCCACATATTTACTTCCTAATGATTCTGATCTTTTTACTATCCTGAGTTCCTAGACCCCTTTCTTTAGGAATCTTATCAACTGAATTCAAATGGAAGAGTCTGGACAGCATCTATTCCAAAGATATGTTTTTCTCCACTTTTTCATAACCATGAATTTTGCAAAAGCTGAGCAGAGAGTACACATGTACTATGAGAGAGAAAAGAGGGGTTTGGATTTAACCTTGGAGGTTTGTGAACTGCTGCATATGCTTTCCTTGACTAGTCACAGTGTGCTTACCCCAGGGGACAGTGGCAGGGCAAGCTCAGGACCACAGAAGGGGTTGGTGGTCTGTATACAAAGCCTTCTCTATCATTAAACCAGGGGACTTATTGTGAGGTGATATGTCTGCTGTGGGTGAGAATAATGATAAGTCTGATAAATCATGAATTTATCTCCTTTTGAAAAGAATCCACAGATGATACTAAACGTATAACTTATAACTGTTACGGGGTCAAGCAGCTGTATGACCATCAGAGATGTTGTTAAGATTAACTGATGTTGTATGTACGTGTGTTTATTCCCTTTTTAGCACGAGGTAGAACTAACATCGAACTTAGGGAGAAATTCATCCTACCTGAAGGGGCATCCCAAGGAATGACCCCTTTCCGATCACGGGGTCGAAGGTCCAAACCATCTTCCCGGGCAGCCTCGCCCACCCGCTCCAGCTCAAGTGCTAGTCAGAGTAACCACAGCTGTACATCTATGCCGTCCTCTCCAGCCACCCCAGCCAGTGGTACCAAGGTAGGTACTGGCCTCCATTATGGCCTTCTTCCCATTGCCATATTTACAGACATTCAGTGCTCAGTGTAGCCTCTGAAAGACTCCAGTGAGGAGAGAAGCATGAAGACGTACTGACTAACCTCTGCCTAGACCAGGCCTGAACAGATACAGGACCTTTAAGATGACTACCAAGGACATTTATTAAAATATGAGCTCAGGTCATTAAGTCAGAAATGCTTTTTCCATGTATTTCCCATGAGAATCAACTAATCTTGAGCAATCCAGGCACTGTCTGTGCAGCTGGAGTACATAAATTTGTCATGATGGGTTATGTAGGAAGAATGCTACTGCCTTTCTGCCTGGTCCCTTTTCTCTTGTTGGACTGATGCTCATTTTATTTTGTTTTCTGTTTCTTTAAAATTTAGTGTCTTCTATTTATTTTTTATGTTCCCAATTTGCTCCCTTTCTGTTCCATTTTCAATTGTTCCCGTCCTTCCTTTGGATTTCCGTTTCGCAGACTCCACTTCAGTTCTCTCGCTGTTATGACAAACCCTGGTTGGTAAACAGTAAGGCTGGCACCCCTGTCAGGGACAACTATTATCCTGACCTCCAGCTGCCCGGCCCCGAGGTAGAGTATGGCTTTGCTGACTAAAGACAGTCAAGGCGAGGCCCTCGCTATTGCCAAGAACTTGACCAGCTTCTCTACCTTACATGAGTCCATGCTCTTTTCCATCTTTGTGGTGCTTGCTTTCACAGCTGATTGATCCAGTCAAGTTTTTCAGGGGTTTCTAACTCGGACTCACCAAAATTGGAGATAAATAAGAGATGCCTAAAACTGGATTGTTTAACAACTTTCTAACAGTCTTTAGAATAGTATTAAATGGTGTTATTTATAATCGGGCCTCTTGGAGTGTCCAGACGTTGGATACAGACGAGTTATGAACACTTTGAAATTCAGCTGTGATGCATGTTCAGCAGTGTGCTGTCTTTGCCTAGGACAGAAGAACGGCCAGTGCCCACCGCCCTGAGCCACATCCCCAGGGTGGTCGGTATTGCAGACTGGTCTGAGGATGGGTGCTGCCTCTTCAGCCAAGCACAGTATCAGTGAACACTGCTCTGAGGCTCTGATTTTTGCTTCTGAATTTATTGGCCTAGGCACTTGGGTTTATGTAGCCTTGATTTGAATGCACTTGGCAGCAGTTAAGCATGTTCAAGTGCAGCCATTATAATGCCTGAGCACTTCCGGAAGAGCAGTGTTTCAGAAACAAAACGTGGGGCTAGCAGCTTGCCTGATAAAGATACAATTTGCACTCTAGTTCCTGCTGGAAAACATTGGATTTTTGTGCCTCAAAAGATAGCATTGCTTCAACCATGTAAAGCTTCAGCCAGAGAAGCAGGAGGCCTAAGAAGCCAATGCCTATGGATGGGCTGCTGCTTTGGGATTCACCCGCTCTAAACCAAAACTCCAGTTCCAAAATATGTCTGGTGTAGAACGCAATCTGGGGACCTACTGCCACTGAAACCCCAAGACTCAACCTGCCTATTTTTTCTTCTTCCTTAATGGCTCCAGTTTCATGGAAGTCTCAAAAGTTCTAAAATTTTTAATGTTTTAATTACTAAGTGCACATTCTCACAGGATTCTGATAGGTCTGCCTTTTTGTTTTGTCTTAAGGTTTTACCTTTTTTTTTTGTTTCATTTCGGGGGTTCATCTTTCCTTACCTACTGGTGTTGTGCAGGCCACGTCCTGATATGGACCCCCAGCCCAGGGTCTGGGGCTGCAGTCTTCCCAGCAGCACTGCACACAAACAATAGCTCCTGAAACTGGTGCTCTTCCTCCTGTGCGGGCCAGGAGAGTTTGTGCACAAATGCTAATCACTTTCTGTTGCTTTTGCTTTTTCTTCAATTCTACACAAGAAACACAATGAAATGGGGTGCTTTACTCCTGTTTATATAAACATCTTAAAGTTCCTGGAAAACAAGTGATTTCAGTTGATTGCAAAGAAAAATTAGAGTAGCATGCTATAGAATGAGTGATATTTCAAACAGATTTTTAAAATATTCTCTCTCCAAATTAAGGTTACTACTATCTTAAAAAAGAAAAAACACTCAAATAGGAAATGTAGCAGTAATAATATTGTTCCTCTGTCCAGCTCTTTTCCAGCTTAGGAAGTGCTTCTACATGATTTATTCATTCCACGAGTTCTTATGGAGCCCACCTTCTGTGCTAGACCCTGTTGTAGGAGCTGAGGATGTGACAGTGAACAAAAGAAGTCCTGCTTTTATGGCACTCATGCTTTATTGCAGGACAGCACACAAGTGTATCATACACCAGGTGGTGATAAATGCTATGCAGAAAAATGAAGCAGAGGAAGAGAATGGAAAGTTACAAGCGGTGTTCCTTAGAAGTGAAGCAGGGCCTTTCCAACAGGTCATTTCAGCAGAGCAACCCCAAGGAAATGAGAAGTGTGCCTCACGAGCACCGGGGAAGGTGGTATCGGGGGATCAGCAGGGAGGTCAGTGTGGCTGGGTAGACTGGATGAGAGGGAGTGTGACAGAAATGGAGCTGAGAGGCGACATCTGTCCCTGATTCCCTGAGGAAGAAGTAGAGACAGTTGTTAATGTAGATAACTCACAGAGCCCGGCTCCAAGTCCAGGCTCTCTATTCTTCATTCAGAGCCTTGATCCAGATACCCCAGCCCCCGTCTCATGCACTTCTTCTGACCGTTTATTTGATCCACAAGTAAAGTAATTTTATCTGCATTTTACCACAGAGGAAACAAACTGACAGACCTTAGCTTGACTAAAGTTACCGCAGCCTACCTAGCAATAGAGATGGGAGAGATATTTGGATCTTCATATTAAATATTTAAGTATGAGTACTGAGTACTTTATTTCAAATTTCTAACCCCAAAACTTGAGGATGCTTAGAGTTATCTGGGGTTTTTTTTTCCATTTCTAGTGGAAATTTGTGAGTAAGATAAGATTCATCAGTAAATTTCTAGTAGACATTTGTAAGACGTTTTGAAATTTTATATTGGAACATTAATCCTTTATCTTTGGGAATTCTCAAAATACATGGCATATGACACTTTCAAAATAAATCTTTGTTTTCCTGGACTTTTAATTTGCTTTTCAGTTGATTAAACATAAAGAGGCTTAGGCTTACGTAGACCTTTTAAAGGGAAGTTCTATCAAAGATTTTACCAAGAAAATACAGCCTTTTTATTTTTATTTTTTTAAGGTTATTCCATCGGCAGGCAGCAAGTTGAAACGACCAACACCAACTTTTCATTCTAGTCGAACGTCCCTTGCCGGTGACACTAGCAATAGTTCTTCCCCAGCCTCCACAGGGGCCAGAGCGAATCGGGCAGGTAAGTGCCTGCCCCAGGACCTGTGCATTGAATGAGGGGGGAGGGGGAACAGCCAGGCTAAGGATTTGGGAAGAGCAGCCTATCAGCGATGCTTCACTCTTCCCCAAAGAGGAAGCAACAAGAGAGGCTCTGAGTTGTGATGCCCCGAAAGACAGACCTGCAGATGTTCTGCCAACCATTCCTTCTTGTCCTGTCACTACAGCCAGTGACTGAGGCCTCTGAGAGCAGGTGCTTCCACACCAAATCCATGCCACCTGTGCTTGATCAGAACTGATCCTTTTGAGAGAATGTAAAAGGAAGAAGGGGCCTTCCTCAGAAGCCATCCAGTGTTGGGACTGGCAGTTTGCTAGTAATTTTTCTAGCACCCCATATTTACTATCATTGCTGGTAAGGCAAGAAAGTCAGGGAAATATCACATCTGTTCACCTGTTGATGTTCCTTGTGGAAACTTAGGAATTGGCCTCATTTCCCGGCTGTTTGTCCTCCCCGGCATTGCCCCAGCTATGGGACTCTCATCTGTGCCAAGGTGATGGAGCGGCCTTGCTCAACTCCACTGCAGGGGCGCCCAAGGGAAAGCTGGGCTCTGGTCCTCAGGAGGCAAGCTTCTCAAGCAGAGTCACAAAGCCAGGGAAGAACGTCCAAGTAGATGAGAAGGCCAGGGTCCAGAAGGTGTTCTAGGCTCCAGGGTCCCAGAGCATATAAGGTGGTGTTAGGATCAGAGCCCTGGTCTTTGGTTACTTATTATCCACCCCCACCTACCATGCCATCTATATTAAGTCTGCTGCTTTATTCTTGAATTCCAGACCCTAAAAAGTCAGCCAGTCGCCCTGGGAGTCGGGCCGGGAGTCGGGCCGGGAGTCGGGCCAGCAGCCGGCGAGGAAGCGATGCTTCTGATTTTGACCTTTTAGAGACACAGTCGGCTTGTTCAGACACTTCAGAAAGCAGCGCCGCAGGAGGCCAGGGCAACTCCAGGAGAGGGCTAACTAAGCCTTCCAAAATCCCAACCATGTCTAAGAAGACCACCACTGCCTCCCCCAGGACTCCGGGTCCCAAGCGGTAACACTGTACAAGCACCCCCAAGCCTCTATCCACTTTGAATCCTACTCCATACATTGGGTGTATATTTATTCCGAGCGGGAGAAGTTATATTGTTAAAAGTGTAAAAGAATAATTGTGTTATGAAGCTGCCTTATTTTTTTTTCTTTTTGTAAGTTACTATTTTCATGTGAATATTTATGTAGATAAAATTTGCCTCCTGGTAACCCTGCAATGGATGGGGCCCAGAAATAAAATATTTGAGAAGAACAAATGAAAAGGTCAAGATAAGAGTGTGTATTAAAAAAAAGAAGAAAAGAAAAGCCTCTAAATAGGGTTTCTGCGCAATGCAGGGTTGTAAACCTGCTTTATCTTTTAGGATTATTCCTAAATGCATCTTCTTTATAAACTTGACTTGCTGTCTCAGCAAGATAAATTATATTAAAAATAATAATAAGAATCCTGCAGTGTTTAAGGAACTCTTTTTTTGTAAATCAGACACCTCAATTAGCAAGGACTAAGGGGAGGGCACTTCTCATTGCTTTTTCCATTGTTTTTAATGTGTGATTTTAGCTAAAGAGAGGGAACCTCATCTAGGTAACATTTGCACTTGATACACAGCAAAAGGAGTTCATTGCAATACTGTCTTTGAATACTGTTCCAGTACTGGGTGTTTAAAGGACAAATAGCTGCTAGAATTCAGGGGTAATTGTAATTGTTCAGAAAATGTCAGAACATTGAGGTTTTAAGAGTCCAGGTTCATAACTTCTATCCAGCCCGGCCACCAATAACTTGTATGCTCACCAGGACCCAGACCCTTGGCAAGGGAAGACTTCTTGGTGGCACTGTGAATTATAGATTTGTTACCTGCATTTTTTGCTATTTATTTTAACTGGTCGATCAACTTCCCACAAACTGAGGAGTGAGTTCCACAAGCCTATTATGAAAATGTGGACATAAAACAAACACTTGCTCGTCCTTTAAAGGAGTTCACCAGCACACTTGTTAACTAGTCCTGTTTGCTTCTGTCTTTTTCTGTGTGTAATAAAGTCAGCTGACCAAGTGGCCATGAAGAGGGGCTGTCTGGGGCTCCTGTTCTTTAGCTGCTGTTCCTCTTCAGCTCCGACCATGTTGCTGTGTGATTATCTCAATTGGTTTTAATTGAGGCAGAAACTGAAGCTCTACCAATGAACTGTTTAAAAACAAGACACACTTTTGTATTAAAGTTGCTTGCAGTAACAAATGTTTTGTATTTCCTGATTTTCTTCTCAACTTTTACCTTATATGTAACATGTTACTCTGAGGGTATGATTGTGTTTTAAGTACTTAAATGCATTACTCAAACGCTTCATAAATTCTGGAACTCATTAATAGATATTTTTGGTTTATTTTATCCTTGTTAATTGTATTTACAAGGCAGGAAAGAAAGAATCAGGTTGTTGTTAACGTAGATCTGTAGGGCATCTGCCTGACTTAGGTGATTAAACAAATATCAGTAAGAGTTCTGTAACATAAATCACAAATATCCTGATACTGGAGAGACTGGGACCAATTTCCCACAGTATGCTGAAATTTCTGGTTAAATTGGCAGAATTTTGGAGGTAGAAGCAAAATTAGTCATCAAACCTAGCTCCTTTGCTTTACAGATGGAGAAACTGGAAAGGGAAAGTGGATGAGAAACTGATTTGCCTGAGATTGCAGGATTAATAAATAGCAAAAGTGGACCTTGAATCAAATCTTTGACTCCCTAC
Source organism: Smutsia gigantea (assembly GCA_032199065.1). Lineage (NCBI taxonomy): Eukaryota > Metazoa > Chordata > Mammalia > Pholidota > Manidae > Smutsia > Smutsia gigantea. The sequence continues at coordinate 25,868 of JAVSCE010017457.1, forward strand.
TCAAGTCTGGCATTCCTATTTCTTCCACCTTCTAGTTGGCTTTATAATAATTAGAAGAGCCAAATTATCAACTAATTCTAACAACAGGAGTTAGGCTAGATAGTATCAAAAGAACTTGAGAGGTCTTAAGAGGGGTTTAACTTCAACTTCAGGTCATCTGGGTTTTTGATCTTTCACAGCAGCAGAATGCCAAAAACAGCTTGAACTCCATCTTTTCAGAGTCTGGACTGCAGTCCGGTCACTTGTGTTTCTTACCATGTAATTCAGGTTTTGCCTCATCCTTTGCAACAAAGCTCAGCTAGTAGTGGAATCTACAGAAAGTATATTTCCACTCAACAAACACCTATATGCAAGACCATGTAGGAAATTTCAGAATTCCAGAAAATGGCTTAAAAAAAACAATACCGTTCTGTGGTACAGGTACTAAACAAGTAATGCCAACTTGGTGTCTTGGGTAGAGACGAATGCAAGTTCCTAGAGTCTTGAATGATGCACCAATACCAGCTAACATTTACTGAATGCTTACTACATGCCAGTCACTGTGCTAAGTGCTCTCTCTACATCCCAATGCAATCCTATGATCCACAGATCATGAGTGCCATTTATAGATGACAGCCTAAGAGACATTAAGTAACTGGCCCAATGTCCCAGCATTGCCTGGTAGCTGGGGAAAGCCCTTGTATGACACTACTTTCTCCAAGAAACCATGACCTCAGCTGCCTTATAGTTCTGGAGTTCAGGGATTCCACTCATATCCGCAGACCCATTTCCTAGCTCCTTGTCTCCAACACTGCAGGCAATTTGCTGGCCCTTCTGTCAGAGCATAGCCTTTTTTCTGCCTTTGGAAAAGATTATGTTCACCCCACTGTCATATCTGTTAGAGTGGGGGCCCTCAGGGGTAGGGACTGAGCAGCTTTATATCTGGCTCAGGGCACAGCACAGAGCAGCCTGACGTGGTTGCTGAATTGAACTGTGGGGTGACGCCCTTTCGGGCACCTAAGACCCAGTGTTTGGGTTTATGGGAATGTGAGGCCTATTGGTTAAAGAAAGCAGCTATCTCCACTTACCCTAACTTGAGATACATGATTTCTGTCAGAAGAATCAGCCCAGCACACTGGGCTGTCTACAGTCTAACTGGGAGCCCAGCATTACACAATACACAATTACAGGTTAGAGCTGAGGCCCCAGATGATGCGGCATGGACTTCAAGGGGAATGCAAAGGGATGCCCAGGGTCACAGAAAAGGTCAGCAAAGGTGGCAGAAGATTCAGACCCTGAGCAGGCCTGACATGGGGACAACCTCTGACTGCCGCCTGCCTCTGCATGTAGTCACCAAGCCCTGTGGACTCAGCCTACTCACAGGTTTCTCCTCTACCCTCCACCCATGGCCACTGTCTCCCTCCCTGCCCTCCCACTGCTTCCACTCTGTCCCGCTGTGGGTGTGCCTCCAGCCCATGGTCCCCTCTGCAGCCAGGCTCTGGTCTCACCTGGGGCACTTTCAATGCATCATCTTTATGATAAAGTCCAGCATCCTCATTGGGCCTGAGATGCGGTTGGGAATTTACCTGTTGGGTAAGACAGACTAGGCATGTGGTTAAGGCACCAGCAAAGAATTGATTTGATATTTAAGTATATTTTGAAGTGACTATGGGAAAATGAACTTCATTGGACATCATACACTTATCTTGACCCCACATTGGGGCACCACCATCATGGTGTCTACATACTGTGGGCCCTCCCTTGCAGAACCCAAGCCTCAGCCTCACCGTTTGCCCAACTCCACTCAGCATCTCCAGGCTCCACTGAACAACTCACCTGCACGTGCCCACCTGCCCCAGCCCCGCTCCACCCTTGTGTTGCAGGGGGAAGTCCCTTAACCTCTGTGTACCTCAGTTTCCTCATTTGTTGAAAGTGGGGGCTTAAATGGCATCTACCGTATAACAATGTGTTCGCATTAAAGAGGTGATGGAGGACACACACAGAACATGCCTGGCACATGGTGAGTGCTAATTGTTATCTACCATTATTATGCTCCCTGGGCTGGTCGTTCGGGGAGTTTCCGTGAGGAGCATTCCTTTGCAAGCCGCTGAGGCCATGACAATTAAGATGCACAAAGGCGTTTTCCTGGCGCTCCGGAAGGGCCCCAGAGCTCCTGGGCCCTGCCGGAGGAGGTGCGCATCTCCCTGGGGTGGCTGGATCAGCGCCGGGGCCAAAGGGGGTGTACAGCCAGAGCTGGCGGTGACCACGTGGCTGCTGGAAAAGTTCCCTGCCGGGAGCTCGCAGGAGCCAGGTGGGTGGGCGTATCGGGAGCAGGTGTGCGGGAAAGAAAAACCCCCAACAGCGCACACGGGGACAGCGGAGTGGGCGCCTGGAGCCGGGTGGGGGGAACCCGGGCCAGTCCGCTGTTGGCAGAGAAATGCGACCCACTCTTCGCGCACGGCTTCACCCCCGAGGACCCTCTACCTCTAGACTCGACTGAGGGGTTTCGGATTCTGGGACGATACTCCGCGCACAGAGACCAGGCCGCCGGGTTACTCCGGTGGCAGAACGGAGACTCAGGATCTCTTCCCGGGCCAGGACGCTCAAGGACATCCCCGCGGCGCGCCTGATTACCTCGGAAGCGCCACTACCCAAGGGTCCCCAGCGCGGCCCTGCGTGTGTGCCACCGCGCGGCCAGCGGCTGGGAGGGGAGCCCAGGACGATCCTGCCCTCCTCCTGGCAGACCCGCGCACCACCCAGCAGCCAGCTGGGTCTCAGGGTCGCCACCGCCGGCGACACCAGCAGCCACCAGGAGCGCTGCCCGGGCGTCCGTTCCGCGGCCTTGGCCCCGCCCCTGCTCTCCCATTGGCCCGGCCCTGCGGGGGCGGGACCCGACGACTAGGCCGGTACAGAAGGGCGGTGACGGCGGGGTGGGCCGCGGGCCCAGCCAGGATGCGCCCGCGGGAATTCCCGCCGCCCTGCCGCTGAGCGGGACTCGGCAGCAGTGGGACCGACGGCACGGCCACGACGCAAAGCCTAGCCGACAGCCCCAGGCCCCGAGGTTGCCCCTGCCGTGCGGAGGTGGCGACCGCGTGCACACCCCCCAGAGGTGCGACAGGTGCCCGCGGGGGGCGCTCCCAGGACAGCGTTGCGGTCGCGGCCGACGCCCGCCCGGTCCCGCGACCCGAGTCCGACCGGCCGCTCGCCGCCTGGCGTCTCGGGCTGCGGGGCGGATGCGCGCCCGGTGAGCCCGGCCCGGTCCCGCCCGCCATGGCCGTGTGTCCCGGCCGGCTCTGGCTGCTGGGCCTGGCGCTGTGCGCGCTGAGCGGCGGCCCGGCCCGCGCCCCCCGGCCGGCTGCCCGCAGCGCCGCCTGGGCCCGCGCGAGCGGCGCGACATGCAGCGCGAGATCCTGGAGGTGCTCGGGCTGCCCTGGCGGCCCCGGCCCCGCGCGCCCCCCGCCGCCGCCCGGCTGCCCGCGTCCGCGCCGCTCTTCATGCTGGATCTCTACCACGCCATGGCCGGCGACGGCGACGAGGACGGCGGGCCCCCCGCGCGGAGCCTGGGCCGCGCCGACCTGGTCATGAGCTTCGTCAACATGGGTGAGTGCGGCCACCGGGATGGGCGGTGACCCCGCGGTGGCCGGGCGGCCTTCGCGCTGAGTGGCCCCTGGGGGCCTGACCACCGGCTGCAGGGAGTGTGCACAACCTGGGCCAGTGTGAGCCCCCTGCCGTGAGCTGGGGGTCCCCCTGTGGTGCACACGGACTCACAGCGAGTGGGGACTGCCGGGGTCAGGGCGGTGAGGTCTAAGGCATGCGGGGTCGATGATGTGGGACCCGCAGGCCGATGCAGGAATGTGAGTCCCAGGGGCGCACATTCACCGAGCCCCCACACCCACGGGCCGGACTCGGAGTGGACCTGGGCAGTGCCAGGAGACAGTCTGGTCCTGGGGAGACGGATGAGTAGCCGGCTGTGATGCTGTCACCATGATAAGGGCAGTGCCGAGAAGAGGGACAAAGTGCAGTGTGGAAAACCCCGCTCACATCATCTCGACGCTGGGATGACAGCCCAGATGTCCTGAGTCCAGTCCGAGGCAGCCGATCCCGGGGCGGGAGCCCTGGGGCCTGAAGGTGTAGCCCGGCTGTCAGGGGACCGTGTGGGGAAGTCTCAGCTCATTGGGGCAGTCTGTGGATGGTCCCCCGGGCCAGAACCTGGGACACGGCTTGGCATGCAGTGAGCATCCAGGCCTGTGGGCAGCTTGGGCCCGAGTGATCTCCCAGGCACAGCCCAACTTCTCTCTGCAGAGTTTACTCCAGATTGTGGAGCCATTTACCCTTAAACTTCTCAAAGGCATCTTTTCCATTACTAGACTCTCTTTAATCTACAGTCATGAATATTTGTCCCACATCCAGGTTTCCTCCTGTCTGTGGCCAGTGAGGAGCAGGGGTTTAGGCTGGGGCAGACACCAGACTGGACCTGGGGACTCAAGGACTACAGCTCAGTGGGAGGTGGGAGAGCTGTAGGCTGGAGAGCAGGGAGAGGACCCCAGCCAAGGCCGGCAGCCTCCCTTCCCCTGCAGCGTCGCTCTGAAGCCTCCCTCAGCCTGGTAACGGCCCTGATGTTCCCCTCCACCTCCCATGAGGACAGCAAGGCTCAGAGAGGTGACATCACATCCAGGATAGCACAGCCTCTGCGTGGCCCAGCCCGGACAGGCCCAGGTTGCTTGGTGGTCATCCAGGTGACATTCCTGCTGTCAGGGGTTATGCTTTCTGGGTAGAGAGAGCGTTCAAGGGGTGCAGGCAGAGGAACCGAGAAGACCGCAGCACAGGTATTGCGCGGTGCTCAGCCATTTGCTTCCTATACCAGGGCAGGAGGGGGGGGACAGCCAAAGAGGCCTGTGTCCCCCAGAACTGAGCAGTGAGCAGGAGGCAGCTGTCACCCTTTGCCGAGAGCCCACTGCCAGGAACAGGACTGGGTCGGTGCTTCTGGATGCCGCCTTGCTGGCTAGAGGGCAGGGATGGGGACAGAGGAGATCATATGTGGAACTGAGGCTGGAGCTCTGGCCTCAGGACAGGCTGACCCAGGGCTCAGGACCAAGAAGAGCTGTGGGTGCAGTGACCCCGAGCACGCCCCCAGGGGAGCCAGCCGTTAGGGTGAGTCACGGCCCAGCCCATGTGCTGCCTCCCTGGCATCCCCTGGGTCAAGGCGTGCATGGCCTTGGGGAGCTCCTGCTGTGAATCAAGCAGCGCCCTTAGCTCAGGAGGATCTGGTTCACTCCTGCCTCTGCTGTGTGATCTTAGGCAAGTCCCTCGTCCTCTCTGAGCTTCAGGACCCTTTATGTAAAATGGGACTGGTAGGGCTTGATGCTTCCTCAGGTTGTAATTAGCTGATAGAAGAGCAGGAGCAGAAAGTCAGCCCCCTTCTTGTAAGGTGAACCTGCGCCTGGTCACTGCTGACCCAGGTCCCTCCCAGGTGCTGCCCAGCCTTGGTGCCCATGAGATGGGAACATCTCCATGTATCTTATACACATGTGAAAGCCAGAGACAGATTTTAACAGCCATCTAAAGATGTTTCTACCTATTTGTAGATTAAAATTAGCATTTGAAGTTCCATAGCCTTATAATTTCTCATTTTATCCATGTAGCAACATGTGAGGCTCTTTCACCCCTTTTCATGAGGCCAGAGAAGGTAAGTGGCCAGCCCAGGCCACACAGCATGTCCATGACATCAGGCAGGCTGTGGATTCCAAATCCCAGCTTCTTCCCACACCATGTCAGCGTGCTTCCTTAAGATCTAAGTTCTCTGACGCTGTGGGATAACAAGCAGATCCTTGTTCAGGGGAAGGCCAGCCTGTGGGCGGGCCCCGCCAGCTGCCAGAGGGCCTGTTTTATTCTGATTTACTAATTGCACTAGTAGGACTCCTCCAGTCGGGGTAGTTTCAGCTGGTAATTACTAGGCTGTTTGTGGGGATTAGACACCTGCCAGGATTCTTTCCTTGTTTGGAGCCCCAGGCCCCTGAACCGCCGTGGAGGCTAATAGCAGAGTGGCTGTGGGATCAGCGCCCACGCCCAGGCTCCCACACCTGCTGCTCCAACCCCACCTCTTACCGGCCTCATGTGGCTCCTGAGAAGGCAGACCTGGTGCCTCCAGGCCCCGACCGTCAGTGGCAGCCTGGAGGACCCGGAAGACGTCTCACAGGCCCTTGGTCAGGGCCCTGTGTCTGAGCGGCTTTAGGAGCCCATCCTGAGGACTGTGCGTGTCGGGAGGCCAGGGCTGTGGTCGGAGCCGGGGGCCCTGCCTGGCCCGCCTGTCAGTCTCAGCCGCAGACTCTGGGCTCCTCTTGGCCGGGGCGCAGTGGTGGGGAACGATGCCCGCGTGGAGCAGACAGAGCCTTTGCCTGGTGCTGCCTGTGCTCAGGGAGAGGAGAGCCCTGAGCTGGGAGGCAACACCAGGTTCTTGTACCGCCTGGGCCGCCACTGACCCCTTCACGTCCAAGTTCTGTCCCTTCCCTTCTCTGGGCCTCTGCTCTCCCGTCCAGGCTGTAGAGATGCTGTCAGAAAGCGAGGGCCTCCCAGCCCCGACCCCAAGGCTCCCTGTGCGGGAGGTGCCTTCTCACAGCACCTCCACCCCCTGTCCCCAGAACAGGTGTGACTGGCTGGAGCTGGAGCCCCTCAGGCCGGCCCAGGCCCTCCTCAGGGAGAAAGGACCAAGGAAGGGCCAACTCTGCATGTTCCTCCCGAATCCTCCTCCACCCATGTCAGTGGAGTGGCAGGTGCCATGTGCCAGACTGAGAAACTAAGGCAGAAGTAGCACCACAGGCAGACGTCCAGCCAGAAGTAAATGGAGCCATCTCCACTTTTGTCCTGAGCCTTCCCTGTCGCAGGTTATTTGATTCCCTTGCTCTCAGGAGGCCGAGGATGGGGGTGTTGATGACCTGAGGCTATTGGATTTGGGAGCAGCAGGGCTGAGTGGGGATGGGGGACCTGGCCCGAGTCCTTCTCAGCCCCGTGACCTCAGAGGGGTGAACACTGTGCCTCCATGAGTCCAGGGTCACTTTCTTTCTTTTTTTTTTTACTAGGGGATTCTTTCATTTTTTTCATTAATTCACTCAGCATTGAGTCAGGTGGTGTCTGTTCTGTGCCAGACACGGTTCTCGCCACTGGGACAGGACAGGGGAGGAAACACACCCCTCATGGAGCTGGCCGCTTGGTGGGAGAGACAAATGGTGTGTATGTAAGGCACAGAGATGATTGTCAAGTGGCCCGGACAGGGACACACCGCATCGGGAAAGCAGGAGGGGATGGACAGTGGGAGGGCAGACAGGACAGGGGTGGAGGGCTCTGACCTGGGACTCAGACAGAATTTGCACTTGACTCCACCACCTCCTCGCAGTGTGGCCTGGACTTTCCTGTCCACCTCTTGGAGCTCAGTTTCCTCCTCTGTGGAATGGAGCCCCTGTGCCCCCAACCCTATGGGGCTGTCCAGGCACTTGTGGCACCCAGTGAGAACCACATGTCCAGAATCTCCACTATTAAAGGACTCCTCCCATCTAGTTAATTAGCATGTCCATCACTTCACATATTTGTGTGTGGGAACGTTTAAGTTCTACTCTCTTAGCAAATTTTGGTTATGTAACAGAATGTTATCAACTATAGTCATCATGTTTTATATTAGACCATTTATTCCAGAAGGATGAGAAAACACTGAAGAGGTAGGGCATCAGTCATCTGGGATCCATCTTATAAGGGGTTAATATCCAAAATATATAAAGAGCTCACATAACTCAGTAGCAAAAAAAAAAATCTGACCGATTTAAAATCGACAGAAGAACTGAATAGACATTTTCCCAAAGAAGATATACAAGTGGCCAAAAGGCATCTGCAAAGGTGCTCAGCATCACTCACCATCAGGGAAATACAGATCAAAACCACAGTAAGATATCCCCTCATACCTCTTGAAGTGGCTATCATCAAAAAGACAACAAGCACTGGTAGGGACGTGGAGAAAAGGGAACACTTGTGCACTGTTGGTGGGGGTGTAGGTTGGTGCAGCCACCGTGGAAATCACTGTGGAGGTTCCTCAGAAAGTTAGAAGTAGAGCTCCTGTATTATCTGGCAATCCCGCTTCTGGATATAAATATTTCCAAAGGAAATGAAAACAGGATATTGAAGAGATATCTGTACTCCTGTGTCCATTGCAACATTATTCACAACAGTCAAGATATGGAAACAACTGAAGTGTCCATCTACTGTTGAATGGATAAGTAGTATGTGTTACATATTCACAATGGAATATTATTCAGCCACGAGGAAGAAGGAAGACCTGCCATTTGCAGCAACATGGATGGATCCTGAGGGCCTTATGGTAAGTGAAATAAGCTAGAGAAAGACAAATACTGCATGGTATCACTTACAAGTGGAATCTAAAAGAAAAAGTCAAACTCATAGAAACAAAGTAGAAAAGTGGCTTCCATGGGCTGGGATAGGGTACGGGGTGCAGGTAGGGGAAATAGGGAAAGGTTGGTAAAAGGGCACAAACTTACAGCTGTAAGATGAATAAGGTCTGAGGATGTAGTGTATGACATATGGTGACTGTCAACTGGCAGCACATCGAGTTTCAGTCCTAGGTCTGCCACTCAAGAGCTGTGAGATGTCGAACAGATTACTTTAAAGTGTCTACTTCTCAGTTTCCTCACCTTTAAAATTGGGGTAATAATACCTGTATTATAGTGCAATAGGTTAGTGCAGTTAAATAGGTTAAGGCATTAGAAACTTAGTAAGTGCCTGGCAGTGCTTCATAAATTGCAGCCAGTATTGTGAGGGGAGGGCATGCTGTGTCGTTTACACAGGGACCTGTGTAACTGAGTGGTAAAGAGCACAGTTCCTGGATCAGGCTACCATTCCACGACTTGCTATTTGTAGTGGATGCTATGGTGCTGCTAGGATCTTCTCTTCAGGATTCAGTCAGACCTGGTCTGGCGGGGCAGAGGCAGGGCCGGGCCTCCCCATCTTTGTGGAGGCCAACAATGGGCTCAGCATCTCCCGGAGCCCTTCCCTGGGACCCCCGAGGCCCCACAGCGCCCTTCCTGGAGGGAGGTCACTTCAGAGGCCTTCTCAGGGAACCTGCTGGCAGAAGAACCTTGTCGACAGGTGACCCTATACCAATTTTGCCCCCCAGGGGAAGTCTAGGGCTGCTCATTTTATGGGGGCTCCAAGTCTGAAAGTCCACGTGGAGGGCCCTAGACTGGCAAGTGACCCCTGGCACTTCCCTGCCCCTCCTGAGCCTCAGTTTCCCCACCCAGACAGCATTGCCCCATGGGCCTTTCCACCTCTGACCGAAGGCTGTGCCCACCCACCGGCTGATGGGGGTCCTACAGGGATGAGGCATGGGGTGGGGTGGTACACCCAGCCCACCTCCTTGCAGGAACCTGTCCCCCACAGAGGATGTGTCACCGCGACCACATCTTCCTGGAAAACTCCCACACTTCAGTGCTTTCCCTGGGTTTGAACTGGGGAATCACATCCTTCTTGCTCAATGTCCTTGGACCTATTTTGGGCCCTGGCGGGCCTGATGTGGTAGAGTGTGTGGATGTCCCTTTTAATTTGGGGACTAAAGCCGTCTGAGGCCCGAACGGTAATTATGAGGGCAGAGCCATTTATGGGACCAGCTCTTGAAAAAAGTCAGTAATGAGAAGTGACTAAAAATACTTCAGAAATGAAGCCTGGGGCCCCTCTCAGCAGCACTGAGATTTCTGGGTGGGAGGAAGCCCTCGGGATGCGGGACCGATGGGTGATCAATTCTGCAGCTCCTCTGTCTGGGCCGTGGAGACCGGGTCTGGTTTCCAGTCTGAAGTGGGCCCCTCGGCCTTGTTACGCGCAGGACTAGCCAGACAGGCCCAGCCTGTCTGCCTCCAGGGCCCTGGGGGAGCTTGCCCTCCACCTCGGGTGGGGCCGTGAACAGAGACAAGTCCCATGGCAAAGTGATAACATGGGTGTCTTCTGATGGACGCCACTCAGACCAGTAGGATGTCCCAGCCTACAGATGCTGGATGCTGAGCCACTGTTCTGGGGACCAGGAACCCTTGGGAAGAAGGGCCCGGCACCCCCTTCGGCCCCAGAACACAAGGGGCTCAATGAGTAGACCACTGAGAGCCTCCCTTTTCCACCCACATTGCTCGGTCCCTGGCCCTCAAACTGCTCACCGTCTGGGGGGGGACGGGAATCAGGGATGGGGGCCCCTGGCAGAGGGGAAAGGGGGAGGCTGGCAGGCTGAACTGTGTGGGGTCAGGGAGGACAGGGGCCTTTACAGGTGGACTGAGGAAGTAGCCTTTGGACTGGACAAGGTGGGATGGGGACAGCCCAGGAGAAAACGGCTTCGAGGGGACTCCGCGGGAGGGTGTTTGCGGCCAGAGGCCAGGAGCATGAGGATGGGCTCGGCCAGTGCAGGGCCCTGGGAAGCAGAGCTGTGAGGCTGGGAGGGGTTTGAGGGCAGGAAGGAGCGTCAGACAGGTCAGAAGATTCATTCTCTTAGCCACTCTGGGCCAGAGGAAGAGGGTGTCTTTTGAAGGGTGTCTTACTTTTTGGTGAGAAACCAGATGGACTCAGGTTATCTGGGTGATTCTAAACTTTGTCCAGGGCACAAAAATAGCTGAAGCCTTTGCTGGTGGGCTGGTGGGCACAGGGTGTGGCACCTGGAGGTCTAGACTGAGTGGCTGATGCAGGGCCTCAGATGTGGAAAGACAATGTGGGTGGTAGCCGTGGTCAGTGGTCACCCCACACCTGCAGCGGCCCTTTCCCCAACATGGGTTCCAGACCTTGTTTTATCAGAGGCTGGAGGAGAAGACCAAGGTCCCATTAGCACATGTTGGTGACTCATGATTGTTTATTGTTCCGGAAGCCACATTAAGGTGATTCAGAAAGTAAATCCATTTGCTACTACCCCAGACAGATCCTGGGTCAGTGTTTGAACATTTTTGGCAGCTTTTATTATTCTGTGGAAAGTAAACATTTAGAAGTGCCTAGCAAGCCAGGTGTAGCTTTGTCTGTTCCCCCTTGTCTGACGAATAGCTTTGTATCTTTTCGTATTTTTGCCATGGGTCTTTGGGATTGTTGTGTCAAAAGGAAAATTCATATATAATTTTGCCAGGGTATTGAGTATGGATATTGACAAATTCCTTTCCGCAACATTCCTACCAGCAACGGGTGAGAATATTCACGTCTACTCCTACCTATTCCTTTCTCAAAGGCCACCCTGAGCACCCTATGAAAAGCATCCCGTCCCCTTTCCCATTACTCTTTAGCCCATAACTCTATATATTTCACTTAAAATAGAAATGACATCTCCTATTTCACTTGTCTTTTTTGTTCATATCTGTCTGCCTTTAGACGGGACACCCCGTGAGGGCAGACATATGACCTACTTGTCCTGCTCACTGCTTTGTTCCCAGTGCTCAGAACCGTCTTACATGCAGTAAGAACTTGATAATTTGTTTGTGAATTGAACTTGATAAATTAGTGAATAAATAAATGAGCAAATGAATACATATATTTAGAAAAAGGTCATTCAGAACTCCCCCTCCCCTCTGCCCCATGGCCGTGGGATTTCTGACATGCTGTCTTGAGGGTATCATGTCTTGGCACAAAGCTGGGAGATTGCAGGACAGGCTCATCCAAAACTCCTGTTGAATGGCCACCCCTCCTAGTCCACTGCCTGACTGTTTACAAAGCCCCCTTGTGGCCCTATGACCAAAGCTGGGCAGCATCCTTGTTCCCAGTCCACAGAGGAGGAGATGAGACCAGGAGAGGAAGTACATACCTAGCTGGTACAACATCAGGCCTGCAGAGAGGGCCAGGACCACTAGCCAGAGCTCTCCAGGCTGCTTTAAGCTGCCTCTTTGGCTTCAAGCAGGCTTGGTCTGCACAGTTAAGAAAAGGGAAATAGAGGTACCAGAAAATGCTTTCCCAGAACACCGGCTTTTGGAAAATATCTCTCATAACTCAACGCAACAGCCACTGAAAAAGCTGCAAATCTAAAGGTGGCCTCTCCCCATCCTCCCCACTGACAGTCAGATAAGGGAGTTACTCTCTTTATCTAGTTGCACACTTCAGGAGATCTTGCCAATTTTTGGTTAAAATGATTTTCCTAAAAATGTCACACCTTCCAGTGCTTGCCTGTAACTGCCAGGATGGGCAGTTTCCTAGCCTGGAACCACATAAAACACAGCACAGAAATTTGGAACTGGGGCCAGATCAGCCGAACAAGCCTCTCCTGACCTCGCAGGTGGGCCCCAGGTCATCAAGGGCGGGAGGCCACAGAGCATGGTGCCTGCACGGAGCTGGCAGGTTCACAGGTTGTTCGCTTACCCCCAGATGCAACATGAAAGCAGCGTCAGGCCTGCAGACAGATCCCAGGGAGCCCCCAGACCCACCTGTCTGCCCCGCTGTGCCTGGGGCAGCAACACACTTAATGAAGCTTTGGGAGAGGAGTCAGGCCGAGGGAGTGACTGAGCCCCCCTTCCTCACTCGGTGTTGCACCCTGTGACAGCCATCAGGCTGTACCCAGTTCACCCTGAAGATCTGAGGTGGTCTGTGCGGCCCTGGAATCCACGGAAATTGTCACCAAAGCCGTGTGGGCGGGTGTGTGCAGGGAGGAGGGGACCCCTGTGTAATGTTCACGGCAAGCATCCCTTGGTGAAGGCCCAGCACCTGCCCTCCACGCCCTCTGCCTGTGTGGGACGACCCGGGAGCCACCCCGGTCACGCTGCCTCTGAAACAGCCTGGCTATCTGGTGGGCATTTCCGGCATGTCCAGACCCTTCTGGAAGATGGATGTTCTGTCTTCTCCTCCCGGATCCGGGGATGAAGAGTCCATCTTCTGTCCAAATGTTGTCCCTGTCCCCGCCCAGCACAGCTGTTGGCCCGCCCGTCGCTGGACCAGGTCCCCACCACAAGGACAGGAAGCGCTCCCCACATCCGCCTCCACCACCAGCCTGGTGACTTATGATCACTGAGCCCAAAAGCCAGAGAGAGAACCTTTAAAAAGACTCACAGACGTGCAATTAAAATCTCAGTGTTGGGTTTGGGGTTTTGGGGACGGTGCTGGGCAGCTCCCGCATCCGCTTTCTGGAAACAGATTTTTAGTGTTTGAAAGTGACAGGAGGCTAAAGTGAGACAGCCCTAAATGCACCATCCTGGGCCTTTCTGGTCAGCTGGGTAATGTGGGGATCACGCCACACCCGCCACCTCCTCCCCGGACTGTTACAGCAGACCCACCACACACGGCTGGCTTGGGACCCCCAGCCTGGACTTCACCCTTACCTCCCCACTGATCTCAGGCTCCACCCCGAGCCGCATCGCTCCCTCGCTGCCAGAACCCTGACCCCCACCGGCCATAGGCACGGCCCACACTCCTAGGCCAGAAGCCCAGCCCTCTGCAGCCAGGCCACAGCCCTTACACTCCTGACCCACACCTCCGATCTGGGAGTGCCCTGGCACCCCACGCCTGTGTGTGAGGTCCCCTCTGCCTAGAATGCCCTCCCCGGCCACCCTCTCCAGCTGCCAAGACTGTCCCATCTGTCAAGGCTGGTTCAGGTGTCATGTCCTCCAGGAAGCCTCCTTAGATCCCACCATCCCTGGAGACCTGCCAACTTCCCCAGCACCTGACCGGGCCTCCCCAGGTGCCCTCACTCCCAGCTTGTTTCTTCTCGCTCCTTTCCTTGTCCCCCACCCTCCTTCCTCCTCCACCTGTTCCAAAGGGATCTGCCGTCCTTTGCCCTTTGCGGTGTTCTGTGCCTGTCGTTTCCCTGCCTGCCGTCCATTCCTCAGCTCACGGGGGTCCCTTCCTCCCCAGTGTCCTAACCGCTTGACCTCGTGAAAAATTCACACTCACCCCTCCGGCCGCAGCTCCAGTGTCAGTGCAGTCTCCCCCACCTCCCATCCACGCCCCTGGGTGACCCTGGGATTGCCCTGTCCCACAGCCGTGCACTCGCTTTTGTCCCAGCCCCCCTGTGGCCTTTTCTGCCTTGGTTTGATGTCCCTCTCCCCAGAGAGGGGATCTGTCCTCCAACTCAACCAGGGTCCCAGAGCCAGCAGGGGTCTGAGTAGGGCAGGCTGGGGATAGGGCTTGGAGGCCAGAAATGGAAGCTCCCATGCTGGCATCGGCCATGTGCTGGGCTCTGTGCTGGGCATCGGACTACACCGCCTGGCCGCTCCCTCTCTCACCTGGAGGTGGAGCCCGGGAGCAGCCTGTTTGCAGAGGGGAGAGCGGGCCCCACCGAGGCTGCCCGGGCCGCCACTCCCACCTGGCTCTGCCCACCCCGAAGCCTGAGCCTGGAACCACGAGTGACTGCCACCCCTGCTTTGTCTTGCAGTGGAGCACAACCGAGCCCTGGGCCACCAGGAGCTCCACTGGAAGGAGTTCCGCTTTGACCTGACCCAGATCCCAGCGGGGGAGGAGGTCACAGCCGCTGAGTTCCGGATTTACAAGCTGCCCAGCACCCACCTGCTCAACAGGACCCTCCACATCAGCATGTTCGAGGTGGTCAGGGAGCAGTCCAACAGGTGCCTGCTCCTCACTCTGCCCCTGGTCAGGCCTCCCTCGGTGTGTCTGGCCCAGGCCTGGCGGGACATTTCCCAGAGCACAGAAGGGGAGCTTCCTGGGGAGCATGGGTCCCCTGGCGCCACGGGGACAGGCCCGGCCTCAGTCCCGGTGTCCAGCCCCCGCCCAGCTGTCCTAGGTGTAGGGCGTTGGGCAGGTCACTGAGCTCCAGAGCCTCAGCTTCCCCTCTGCTCACGGTAGATACAGTGTGCAGATACAGTGACATGCTGCACACAAGGCATGGCAGACACCCACGAACGGTCCCCCGGGCAGGCCCTAGGCACACAAAGGTGGCGGTGCTGGCCTTTGGTTAATTGTTCTTTCGTGTCCACAGGGAGTCTGACTTGTTCTTTTTGGATCTTCAGACGCTCCGAGCTGAGGACGAGGGCTGGCTGGTGTTGGACGTGACAGCAGCCAGTGACCACTGGTCGTTGAACCCTAACAAGGACCTGGGACTCCGCCTCTATGTGGAAACGGAGGATGGTAAGGCTCAGGGGTCTGGCAGGGAACCTTCTCCCGGGCTCCTCCGAGGCTGCTGGCAGCAGGCGCAGCTGGAGCCACCTAGCGGCCTGGCCTTTGTCACCTGGGGAGGGGTGATGATCCCCTCCCCACCACGGTGGCCTGTGGGTGAAGGGCATAAGATTCCCTGAGTGCGTGACAGCCAGGGGACCCCTGCCTACGGGCATTTCCCTCCTCTCCTCTGCAGAACCAACATTTGTTTTGCTAAGAGTGTTTGAGTCTTTCACGGTTTCCCTCCCCAAACGGGCGGTTCTTTCACCCTGGGAGCAGCCTCTACAGTGGAAGCATCAGGGCTGGGCTCTGCTGGAGGGACCTGGTTGCACCCTCAGGGCTGATCAGAGAGGCCTGGGTGTGATCCCAGCTCGGCAGCTTCCTAACTCGGTGACCTTGGCAGGTTACTGACCTTTCCTGGCCTCAGGGTTCTCACCTATAGAAGGAAGATTCACGCATTCATTCCTTCACAGGTGTTTGCGGGAGCCTCCTGCATCCCAGGCGGTGGGGATAGAAAGACTGATGGTGGGCACAAGTTTGGTGTGTTCAAGCTTTGGCCAGGAGCCATGGTGGCTGAGGCAGAGAGGGCCAGGGAGGAGAGGAGGTTGAGAGGTGGGCAGGGGGTTTCTGAGTTCAGGTAAACCAGGCAAGGTGTTGGGTTTTTAGGGAAGCTTATTGGATTTAATAGCGTTGGAGGATGACAGGGTCTCACTCAGGTTTTTAAGAAGAACCCTTGGAGACCTGCCCCTCCAGGAGGTGCAGCGTCTCTCCCCGTGTGGGCCACGCTGGGAGACTGGCTTCCCAAAGTACAGTATGGACGAAGTGCGAAGTAGCTTTACAGCAGAAGCCTGCGCAGCGCCCCCTAGGCCAGGTGATCAAGGCCCAGGGGAATAAGCCCCCAGTGCCCTTGGTGCGATGAGGTGGGGAGGGCACTCCACCTGCACGCTCTTCCTACAGAATCCGCGAGTCTTTCCCTGAGAAAAACAGACACACCCAAACTGAAGAACATTCTACAGAATATCTGACAAGTACTTCTCAAAACGGTCAAGGTCATCAAAGCCAAGGAAAGTCTGAAATTATAACAGCCCCGAGGTACCTTAGGAGTTGTAATGACTCAATGCCATTTGGACCCTGGATGGGATCCTGGAAGAGAAAGAGACCACTGGGAAAAAAAAACTGGTGAAATCCAATAAATCGAGGTGTTAGTTAATAATAAGATAGCAATATTGGTTCATTACTTGTGGCAAATGTGCCATAGTACCTTAAATGTAACATTTCCCAGGGGAACTGGGTCTGGGTATAGGGGAGCTCTGTACAATGTTTTGAGTTTTTCTGTAAATCTCAACTATTTTTTAAAAACCTTTACTTATTGTATACATAAAATAAAGACCCCCTGACCCCAGCGGGAGAATGGACTGTGGGAGCCAAGCTTGACGTCCCGAGAGGCTGCGAGAGCCCCACAGTGTCCAGCTGAGAGCTGTGAGTGGCTGGGGGGTAGCCGGCGGAAATGGAGTGCAGAGGGTGGAGGAATCATGGATGATGTGGGTGAGCCAGTGGGTTTGTAAACGGTTTTTTTCCCCCTGAGTTGGGGGAAAAGATGGACAGGCTTGAGGTAGGAGATGAAGAATTCTTTTGGCAGCGATCCGAGAGCTCTGCTAGGCGTCCATATGGAAATGAATCGGGGCAGCTGCAGACGCAGGTGTGGTAACCCGCGACGGTAGTGGATTCAGAGCCATGGCACCGGAGCCGGCCACCTGGGGAAGGAAGGTAGCACTGCAGACAGAAGGGGACCGGCAGGGCCAGGCATTCCCTGAGTGATACCTCCCGGCTCCCTCCAGTCCGGGGCCAGGGTCCGCCGCTTCTATCCGTCGGGCGCGGCGTCCCCGGCGTCCTCCCTGCTCTGGGACGCGCCCTGGCGCCTGGTGGTCCGACAGGCCCGGAGCCGGGAGCGGACGAGGCGGACCTCTGGCTGCTGGCGGCGGCGCTCGGGCCGCGCCAGGTTCTGCAGAGACCCCGGTGGAGGCCGTGTGGTCGGGGCACCGGGCTCCGCGGGATTCCCGAGAGCCTGACAGGGGCGCTGCTCGAGACCCGCGCGAAGACCCCGGCCGCGATCAGCAGCCTCGCATCGTCCGCTCGTTCGCCGGGCAGACCCCGCTGTGTGAGCCCCACGGCTTGGCGGGCGGCCTGGACCTGGAGCCCACGCCCCCAGCACCCTGGCCGAGCACACCTGCGCAGGCGGAGCCGGGTGCCCGCCGTCTGCACCCCACGGCCTGGGGACCCTGGTCCAGGAAGGGGGCGCGCCCGTCAGGCCCTACGAGGTCGGCACGTCGCCATGAGTCAGCTCCGGTGAACGGCTCGAGGGCGATCTGCGGGGAACCTCACCTTCAGGCGAAGCCCCCGAATTTCAGCGCGCCTGTGTGCAAGGCTGCACAGACCCCGTGGTTGTGGCTGCAGGAATTGTGGGTGTGGGCTTGTTTGCTCCGGTAGACATCCCCGTGCCTAACATTTATGTAGACCCACTAGTGCAGGGGGGAAATATGAGGAAAGAGCTGAGCGCTTAACTCTGGGAAGAGGGAGATGGACAAGCCAAGCCTGCAGGTGATAAGGGGCACGCCTCACCCAATGGGCAGCCCTTGAATTTGAGGATGGTGTGTATGCCCGTTTGGGCACCAGAATCCCTCTTCTGGCCAGCAGCTGCATGAGCCCAAACGTAACTGTTCATCTTCACAGTGGAAATGGGATCCTGGGCTTGGGTCCATTCCCACTAAAAGACGAGGTGGACGCAGATCTCATCAACGCAGGCAAGCAGAGAGTCGGCGTGCTTCCCAGCGGCTGTTTTGTCTCCAGTGACGACCCACTGACCGTGAGTCGAGGGGGACGCATGCACCTGACCTGCTTGGAGCCATACGCGTTTCCAAATACGGGCACCTGGCTAACTGGATGATACCCAAGAAGAAGGTGAAAGGCATGGTGGGCGGGTGATGTTGTCCGGCACCAAGACCAGGGTGGTGGTCACCACGGAGCACCGCACCAAGGCTGCCAACCCCTATTCTGGAGAAATGCACAATGCCACTGATGGAGTCGGTGCACCACAGCATCACCACCGAGGAGGCCGTGTTTGACGTGCACAGGTAGTGAGGACTGACCGTGGAGGACATGGAGAAGAGCACGGGGTGTGGCCTCACCATCTCCCCAGAGCCAGACCCATGCCGCAGGTCACAGCCGGACTCGGGGAGAAAGCCTTGCTCACAGAGGGTGTGCTCATTTCAGCCTCAGAGGACTTCATCCAAAGTCAGAATCACATTTACATGTCTCACGAGCAGTCTGCTCAGTTTATTCTGGCATCTCAGACATGCTACCATTGGAGAGACTTTGTCCTCTCAGGAGAGACATGACTTGAATGAAAAACCAAAGGAAAAGCTGCACGTGGGTCTTGTATATGCTGTGTGTACTGAGAACGGTCTGCCATCACTGAGGATGCTGGCTGCCCCCTCTGGCTGTGTTATTTCCAGTAAATTCTGTGCAGCTTGAGACGATACCGTTGGAGGGATTTCAGTGAAGTGCCTTCCTCAGGAATCATGAAACATAGGGAAAAATGAGCGAGGGAATGACTCTGCCCAGACCCTCCCCCATTTTACAAGGACCATGAAAAATAGTCAAACGTAAATATGAATTTGTGATTGGAGAAATGCTGTCCGAATGAAATGTTTTTCCCTTTGGCCCTTCTGGCACCGTTCATTTTGTTGCTAAATCCTGTTTACCTGTAGCTACACCTCCCCCTGCCCCCACGCATCTCCTCCTCATAGCTAAATAGGTGTCTCTAGAAGGAAAGCAGGATGGTCTAGGTGGGCCAAGGAACTGCTGAGAGGAGCAGCTGGAAGGGGAGAGACTGTGCAGATATTCCACGAGGAAGTTTGCTCTTGGCCTGTAAATAACAGTCCATCCACATATGGCCAAGGTTGTGGCTTATGATAGGAGTTCTAGAAACCTAGCCGATGGACTGAGATGGGTTTCTTCGTCTTCAATCATGGTGTTCCTGTGTCATCCAGAACAGACACTTAGACCCTTCCTCTCTGTTAGGGAGCCCCAACCAGGCTGTCACTAATACTTCATTAAAATCCAAAGGGTTGTGAGGTATTTGATCCTCAACCAGGCTCAGAGACTAAGAAAAAAATGAGCGTGCGTGCGTGTGTGTGTGTGTGTGTGTGTGTGTGTGGTGTTAAAGCCTGGCTTGGGCCATGTACTTTCTCAGTGTAGCTCTAGGGGTGCCATAACCACCACAGCACATGGCTAAGAGCAGAAAATTCTGGCTGGTCAAGGAAGGCCTTTCCGGGAGGTCTCACTTTGGCCTGACCCAGGAGGTAGGGCCCGATCCTGGAACAGAGAGACAGGAGAGAGTGCTTGCTGAGGATAGCCTTGGGGTGTAGGGGGAGCGGCCAGGGACTGTGACCAGGTTGGGGGTGGAATGGATGTCGTGGAGTGGACAGAGGGCCTCCTGTTAGATGGAGGTGAACTAAAAGACCTGATCTGCCCTGGACTTTGGGAGTTTTCCAGCAGTAGCATGGAACAGACTGAGGCTCCCAGGGGCTGTGGTTAGAGGGCTGTTAAGACAATAAAAGGAGGAAAAGGGCTGACAAGACCTGGGCCACAGCTGGGATTCCCTCCTAGGGTTTCAACCCCGCCCCGATTGTCCTTCAGCGTGGCACTAAGGTCACATCCGTGGCTGCAGGCTGAGGTGGGGCAGGGCTGCGGGAAGGGTCAGGTGGCAGCCGGAGCAGGAGAAGCCTTGGGGGAGATGGGAACATGTTGGTCTGGCACAGTCCGGGAGAGGGTATGACCACCTGCCCTGGGACAGGAGAGAGCAGGTGAGCTGCCAAGACATGTGGGCCCTGATGGGGTAGGGTAGACTCAGAGAAATGGGGTGAGGTCCCATGGGGCCCACCTGGCCCAGAGGCACAGCATCTCCCACGGGGGCCTAAGGAGGAGGCCACCGTGTGGCAACACCTGGAGGCAGAGCTGCCCACCCCTCACTGCCAAGGGTACAGTTTGCCGTCACACACCTCAAGGCCAGGTGTAGAGGCAGGGACCCCAGGCCCCAGTGGCTTCTGATGCTCCCAACTCTGCTTTAACTGACATCAGGGAGCCCTGCTCAAGGACCGGTGGGGCAAAAAGCAGAACCTGTCGGGGTTCTGGGCTCTGGCAGGGGGTTCAGGGGCTCCTTCCCAGGTGTTAGTCCCCTTGTCCTCTCCCTCTGCCCCTAGCCAAGCCAGGCCTCCGCACAGTCTGCATGGGGACGGCAGGAACGTCTTGACCCTGTTGAGCTCGCTCTGGGGCCTTGAAGAGTTGCTGTGTCTCTGGGCCTTAGCTGTGCTTCTGTACAAGGAGAACCTTGGGTTAGCTGCTTCCAAGGATCCTCAGTCAGGTCACCTGGCCTGTGAGCCCTTCCCAACGGCTTCCTAGCGCCCAACCCCTGCCTTGCGCTGTGGAGCTCTTTGGTGACTTGTTGGTAAAGATCTACTTTGTCATTCCCTCTGCACAAAGGGCAGCCCAAAAAGATCCTTGATCAGAAAATTGCACAAGCGGGCTGGGGGCACTGATTGGTCTCCCTGGCCCCTCAGTGGACAGAGCTCTCCAGGGAACAGGGACAGGGCAGCTGCACACCCGGGCCTAGGCCATCCCCATGTGTCAGCTGCACTGTAGTGCCATACTGATGACAGCCGCCCACCCACTGCCATCTCCTCCAGTGCCTCCCCTTGTGGCCTCACTGGCCTCCTCCCTCGCAGGGCTTGTGCGTGCCTCGCAGGTCCGCGTCCTCCTGGTTCCACAGCATCTTCACAGTTCCACTGTGAACTTGTGACTGACTCGCCATGACCCAAACTCTTCCAAATGGCTTCTGTTGGGGCATCAGCCCCTGCAGCTGACAGCCTCCCCAGCAGGATCATTCCTCAGTGGAGCCTCTAATGGGCCCAGCATGTTCATGTGCGGGAGGTGATGTCATAGGTCAAAGGTTAGTCTCTGGATTGATTAGATGTTCAGTCAATTATGGCCCATGGACATGGGTCTAAAGCACAGCTGTTTAAGGGCTGACCTTTGAGCAGGACTGTGGGTGGGGCAGGCAATGCCCTGGATATTTAGTGTATGACAGAGAATATTAGACCTGCTAATGGAAATGTGTGTTGACATACGTGTAATCTGTATACTGTACATATAAATGCATGTATATGTGTTCATGTGTATACAAACCTGTGTGTGCATGTGTGTAAGTGTCTTTGTGTCTATGTAGCAACATTGAGGTGAAATGTGCAGGAACATGGAACAATTGGCACAAAGTTTTAAGACGAAAAAATGAGCCAGTAATCATTCCTGTTATTTAAGAAAATTCCATAGGAAAGAAAATGAAGAGGGTCTGTCGCATTCTCTTCTTTGTAATGAAAGCCAGGAAATAACAGAAATGCCTAAACATAAGCTAATATCTCAATATGATGGTCATTTACTAAAGGGAATTTTATACATTTGAAATGGTTCATCATTGAAACTTATTTTAACAATGGTGGAAATGTTTCTGAGGGAAGGTTGGAAAAACTACAGACTGCTTTGTGATGCTCACAATTGTGTAAAACCTAAATTGACATTTGAAAATACTCCAGGAGAGATGACAGCCTCTTCAGCAGCTGGTGTTGGAAAAACTGGACAGCTACATGTAAGAGAATCAAACTGGACTACTGTCTAGCCCCATACACAAAGGTAAACTCAAGGTGGATCAAAGACCTGAATGTAAGTCATGAAACCATAAAACTCTTAGAAAAAAACATAGGCAAATATCTCTTGGACATAAACATGAGCGACTTCTTCATGAACATATCTCCCCGGGCAAGGGAAACAAAAGCAAAAATGAACAAGTGGGACTATATCAAGCTGAAAAGCTTCTGTACAGCAAAGGACACCATCAGTAGAACAAAAAGACATCCTACAGTATGGGAGAATATATTCATAAAAAACGTATCTGATAAAGGGTTGACATCCAAAATATATAAAGAACTCATGCACCTTAACAAACAGAAAGCAAATAATCCAATTAAGAAATGGGCAGAGGACATGAATAGACACTTCTCCAAAGAAGAAATTCAGATGGCCAACAGGCACATGAAAAGATGCTCCACATCGCTAATCATCAGAGAAATGCAGATTAAAACCACAATGAGATATCACCTCACACCAGTGAGGATGGCCAACATCCAAAACACAAACAACAACAAATGTTGGCGAGGATGTGGAGAAAAGGGAACCCTCCTACACTGCTGGTGGGACTGCAAATTAGTTCAACCATTGTGGAAAGCAGTATGGAGGTTCCTCAAAAAACTCAAAATAGAAATACCATTTGACCCAGGAATTCCACTCCTAGGAATTTACCCTAAGAATGCAGCAGCCCAATTTGAAAAAGACAGATGCACCCCTATGTTTATTCACAGCACTATTTACAATAGCCAAGAAATGGAAGCAACCTAAGTGTCCATCAGTAGATGAATGGATAAAGAAGAGGTGGTACATATACACAATGGAATATTATTCAGCCATAAGAAGAAAACAAATCCTACCATTTGCAACAACATGGATGGAGCTAGAGGGTATTATGCTCAGTGAAATAAGCCAAGCCGAAAAAGACAAGTATCAAATGATTTCACTCATATGTGGAGTATAAGAACAAAGAAAAAAAATACTGAAGGAACAAAACAGCAGCAGACTCACAGAACCCAAGAACTGACTAATAGTTACCAAAGGGAAAGGGACTGGGGAAAATGGAAGGGAGGGATAAGAGGGAAAAAGGGGCATTACGATTAGCAGATGTAATGTTGGGGGGGCACGGGGAGGGCAGTACAACTCAGAGAAGACAAGTAGTGATTCTATAGCATCTCACTACGCCGATGGACAGTGACTGTAATGGGGTTGGTGGGGGGGACCTGATGAAGGGGTAGTTTAATAATCGTAATATTGCACATGTAATTGTAAATTAATGATAATAATATAAATTATATTAAAAAATAATAATAATTAAAAAAAAAAAGAAAATACCCCAGGAAAATGAAAATGATGTGGGGTGTAGGGGAGGGGCCTTTCTCAAAAGCTTCTTTACAGCTATTATATTACTTTGACAACTGAAACTCAAGCAGTCGTTTGGAAATACACGGCGATACGGGGAGACAGTTTTGGGGGTGGAGTCGACATTTCCAGGGACAATTAGTGCACTTTTCAGGACATCCTCCATCGTTAAGCGGGTCGGGGACAAAGTCCCACTTGCCCGGCTGCACTGTTCCTAGGCTGAGGCCCCAGTTGTGTCCCTGCCTGCGGCCTTTTCTCTTTTTTAAACCACAAACCTGGTTAGACCTTAACTGGATAAGAGCACGTGCTCCGGAATTAGACCGCCGTGGGCTGAGCTCCGTCTCTGGGGCTTTGCTCAGACGTCTCCACCCCGCTGAGCCTGGTGTCCTGACTGTGGGCATCAGGGGACAGTCAGAGCCCTGCCCTTGGCCGGCGCTCAGTAGGGGAAGCGCTCGCTAAGTCCTGGCAGCTGCTGGGTGTCATACATCCCACAGTGACATCCTCAGAAGTATGGACAGAGCTCAAACCCAGGCCTTGGTGGGAATGCTGGTTCTGAGAGTCCCTGGTAGTGTGGCTCTGATTTCTCAGTGAAGTATGAGGTAGAGTTAGAGTTACGGTAAAGACAAATGGGGTCATCAGTGCAGAATGACTTTGCAACCTGTAAAATGCCTCCCAAACCGCAGTGTTGCCGGTGATTACTAAGAGTGACCCTGGGGCACCAGGCCCTCCTCCCCACGGTCTCCCTCACAGCTGCCTGCTGGGGCTGGAGCAGGACCCGGGCTCTGGTCTCCGGAGGATGCCAAGGACAGTGGGTCCCCTCAAGCCCTTACCCGCCATGCTGGCTCCTGGGCCCGCCGAGACCCTGGCAGAGAGGGCCCTGCTGCTGTGTCACCACCCTCTCTTTCCTCTGTCTCAGGGCGCAGCGTGGACCCTGGCCTAGCTGGTCTGCTGGGACGACAAGCACCGCGCTCCAAACAGCCTTTCATGGTCACCTTTTTCAGGGCGGGCCCCAGCCCCGCGCGAGCCCCTCGGGCAGCGAGGCCCCTGAAGAGGCCACGGAAGAAAACCAACGAGCTGCCACACCCGCACAAACTCCCTGGGATCTTCGGTGAGGCCCGGGGCTGGGGCTGAGGTGGGCTTTTGGTGAGAACGACGTGGTGGCCACATAAACCTTTGGGGTCTCGGTTGGGCTCAAGCCGGTGGTCACCCCCAGCCACCTTCCTGCCACAAGCCCCGTGAGGACCGGCTCCCGCACTCTCTCTCAGGCCCCTGAGCGTCTGCCCTCTCTGTCCCTGCCCCCGGGAGTCCCTGCTCTGTCCTCCCCTGGCTCACCAGGCCTCCCCTCAGAGGACCTGTCAGAACAGGTGCCCTTCCTCCGGGCAGCGCCGCCCCTGCAGCCCTCCATTCTTCCCTGGGGAGCCCTGCAGGGTCCACACTTCCTTACGGGAAGGTCTCCACTCGAGGCTGAGCCCCTCGGCATCAGGGATGGGCCGACCCAACCAGCGCCCCCCGTTCCTTCATGGGGCGTCACAGGAACCTGGGGAGAGGGGGCGGCAGGAGAGGTGTCCCCACAGTAAGGGAGGAGGAGCCACTGCTGCAGAGGTTTTCCTGGACTGTTACTGCGGCCTCAGGAGGCTCCCAGATGAAAGAGCCGTCTGAGCTGAACGTGGGGTTACTCCGTGGCCCTCGGGAGCCCTCGAAGGTTCTCGCGCTGGGTCACGGCACCAGCAGAGCTCCCAGAATGGGCTTTGTGAGACCAGATGGTTTGTTTGTCACTCATTTATTCAACAAATGTGCCAATCAGGGTGGCTCCTGCCCTGGGAGCTCCCCATGGGAGCTGCACAGAGCAGGAGACCCAGAAAGACTTTGCATGTGTCCCCTGCAGATGATGTCCACGGCTCTGACGGCCGGCACGTGTGCCGTCGGCACGAGCTCTATGTCAGCTTCCAGGACCTCGGCTGGCTGGTAATTTCTGACTCTCCTTCTTTCTGAAATGACAATCCTGTGTATCTCCAGGAGGAGGGAGAAGTATGGGTGATTTTCATTTCCTTCTGTGTTTCCCCTGTTGCCTGAAGAATGTGCTCCTTTTATAGTGAGAAGGGGTTTTTTGGTAACAAACATGAAAGTGGAGACTTTCATAACATGTCAGAGCCGCAACAGGGAAACCGAGGACGGCCGGCGCCTCTGCACTTGCCGTCCTGCTCGCTGCAGGAGCTGAGGGCAGTGGGGGCAGTTCGAGG
The DNA here is from genome assembly GCA_032199065.1 of Smutsia gigantea. Taxonomy (NCBI): domain Eukaryota; kingdom Metazoa; phylum Chordata; class Mammalia; order Pholidota; family Manidae; genus Smutsia; species Smutsia gigantea. Next base: position 51,286 of record JAVSCE010017457.1, read on the forward strand.
AGGACAACGCCCAGGCCATCGGGGACAGAGTGGTGCCAGGCCCTGTGCTGAGGGTCTTGGTGTGGGTGCTGGGCCTCTGCGGGGGAAGCTGCTGAGCTCTGAGGCTGAGGAGGCAAGGGCAGCCCTGGTCCCGTGCCAGGTGCTGCACCTGGGGGCTCAAGGGGCACCTGGCTGGGACTCACCTTCTCCCCTTCTCCACCAGGACTGGGTCATCGCTCCCCAGGGCTACTCAGCCTATTACTGTGACGGGGAGTGCTCCTTCCCGCTGGACTCCTGCATGAACGCCACCAACCACGCCATCCTGCAGTCCCTGGTCAGTACCGGCCCCTCCGTCAGCCCTGGGGGAGTCACTTGTGCAGCAGCAGGGCCAGGACGTGCGTTTCCCACCCTCTTGCCTTTGCACTTGCTGTTCCCTCTACCGGGAGGGCCTCCTGGTGGCCCTGGGCCCTGCCCCTCACACTCACCCTGCTCCTCACCTCTGTGGTCCCTGCCACAGGCCATCCAGGCTCACCATCCAGGCCTGTCCCCAGCTCTCCCCTCCCTCCCCTCCAAGGCTGTGAGACTGGGACCATCTTGGGACACTTCTGTGCTCCCCATCCTGGCAGGGCTGGCACAAGGCACATGTCCAGTAAGTTTGTGCTGGAAATGAGAACAGTACCATCATACCCACTGGGCAGGGGAGAAATGAGGCTCAGGTGTGGGGCCTACGCGCAACATGCAGCCAGCGAGCAACAGGGCCTCTGCCTTGGTCTCCCAGTGGCTCAGAACGAAGCGAATGGAATGGACCGTGACTCCACAAGCCAATCTTTTGGTGCCAGATGGAATAAAAGGCTGCTGCTTTTTGTCACTCATCTGATGGAGCTGTGGTCTAGGGCAGAGTCACAGAATGGCAGCACCCCCATGGTGCCCAACCTCTCTCCAGTGTCCCAACTCAGCAGAGGCCCTCTGGTTTCCAGCCCTTAGAGCCCCGTGGCTGGTGCAGCCAGGCAGCGTCGCCCGGTTTCTTGCATGTGGGCCTGACTGCCATGCCCAGCCACCACATGTGGAGGTGGGATGTTGGGGAGCAGCGGCACCCACCTCCCAGTCGGGCTGGCCATCCCCTGGGAGCCTCTGTGAGGGCTGAGAGGCTTCATGGCCCCAGTAGGTGGATGGAAGCAAGTCCCCTTCCTCTCCACCTCCTGATGGTAGCTCAGGGCCGCCTCCAGGGCCGTCTGCCCAGGGCCCTGACTTGGAGTCCAGCAGAAACTGCCGCTCATCCTGCCAAGCCTCAGGAGAAATATTTTTAGGGAGGCTGGAAACAGCCTCGTCCATCAGGCTGGTTATGGTGGCTGAAGCCGTCTGGGAGGAAGGGAGCAGGCCCACTGCCCTGGGTCCTGGTCCTGCCACCGTGCCAGGAAGCTGGGTGACTCTGGGCACGTCACATGGCCTCTGTGCCCTCGGCCTTCGTCTGTACATGCCTTAGAGGTCTTCAGAGGGGTGAAAAGTGCTTTGGGTATTAACAGTGTTAAACACCCTGCAGTGAACCTAGAATTCCAGGCTTTATCCAGGTGTTCATGAACATCTGCCGGCTCACAGTCTGGAGAGGCAGACAGACCATAAACAGCTAATGAGGACAAGACACGGTCAGGGATGTTACAGATGGGCGGGGACCCCAGAGGGCCAGTGCTGCAGGCTCCAGGCACGCTGTGCTGGGGACCAGCAGGGTTGTGGGTCTGAGGGGAGTGGGTGTGGCAGGGAGCAGACAGGCTTCCAGGATGTGGCCTGAGGCAGAGGGGCAGGGAAGGGGTGTAGGAGAGGGGGCCGGGGCAGACTGACTTGGCTCTGCCCTCCTGCAGGCCAGGAATGGAGCAGGGGAAGGCGAGCGGCTGACCCCAGGGCCACGCCTGGCGGGTCCTGGGAGAAGGGCGCCGAGCTCATGCCTCTGCCTGCCGTCCCCTCCCTGGCCAGGTGCACCTGATGAAGCCAGACGCAGTCCCCAAGGCGTGCTGCGCCCCCACCAAGCTGAGCGCCACCTCCGTGCTCTACTATGACAGCAGCAACAACGTCATCCTGCGCAAGCACCGCAACATGGTGGTCAGGGCCTGCGGCTGCCACTGAGCCACCCTGGGCCACTGCAGTGCCGCGCCCGCACCCGGCCCCTCCGGAGGCAGGAAACCCACAAACCTAGCCCAACCTCAAGCAGGCTGGGCTCAGAAATCAACTGTCCATGCTGCTGTGCCCTTCCAGCCAGGGCCGGAGCCTCTCCAGGCCCCTTTATCCCTTCACCGTGGTTTGTGGCTGACTTCTGGCCTCCAGTCCTGGGGTCTGAGTCATCAAGCAGGGTGCTACCCCAGACCCCTTTCCCAGAGATACGTGCTGACTGGCTCTTTGGGGTTTGCACCACAGTCCTGTCTGAGAACCCGTCCATGCCTATCGCTGGGCCAGGCTGTGGGCAGATATGGGATGGCCTGAGGGGTACCTGGAGCCCAAGACAGCCACCTCAGGGTCTTCACCATTCACTACAGGGCCCAGTGCACCTCAGGTTCCCTGTCTCTCCCATGGGCAAAATGGAGCATTTCTGTGAAAAACATGGACTTGCCCTCAGTGTTGTATATTTGTGTATCTAAGTCATCAAACTGCTGGCCACAGGTAGGCATGTGGGTCAAGAAAGAGCCAAACATGATTTAGGCTAAGGCCAGTGGCATTTATCTTCCCATCTTATTGCTTTGATCTTCCTCTGCTGTCTGGAGAAGACATGCAGCCTTAGTAGAAACAAAAAATCTCGGTGGTTTCACTGACTCATCTGTCAGCATGTTGAACCATCAGCTCAGCTCTGTGGAAAAGTTATTTACTGAGCCAAGCATGGTGGATACACTGGATGGCCCAAGATGACTGTCTAGCAGAGGACACAATTTCCCTTTCCTTTCTGCATGGCAGGCATCAATACCAATCTTACTTTTTTTCCCCGAAATTTGAATTTCAAAACAATTAGCACAAACCTTGAGGTTGCCACTGTCAACCAATCAAGTTGGTATGTGAAATGAAGATGAAACGTCTTCTGCCACGCTGTTTTCACTATTTCATCCAGAGCAGTCCATCTGTGACAGTAGTCAGATTGTGACCAGGTACCGAGCAAGGGCAGGAGCTTGTCAGCATCTGCTTGTTGTGTCCAGTTGTCAAAAACAGGCTGGTCACCAAAATGTGCATCACCCGGGAGCCTTGTCCTGTTTCTCAGGGCCTGTGAGCCAAAGAAAAGGCCCCTGGCCCAGCGGAGTGACAGGCAGTAATTAGGCTGACCCTGGTGGGGGTTCCCGGAAACCACTGTGCTCCTTGGACCAGCCGCCACCGGTAGCTGGAGGGTTTATTTGATTTCTGACTTGCCAACCTTCTAATTTACCTGCTGAGACAGACAGAGTCCAGCTGCCTGAACCCTGAAATACTGTGTCATTAAAAGCAGATGCTGGGCCCGCCTCAACCCACAGGCACAGCCCAGCTGAGGTGGAGCAACGTGTGCCTGAGGATTCGCATCTCTGGAATTCACTCTGCTCCTTGAGGAGGGGTCCCAGGAGAGCAGGTCTGGCAGCAGGGGGCTGGGGGAGAGGCTGGGCCTCGATGTGGGACAGCAGGCCCTCCACCTGGACCAGGGAGTGAGTGCAGAAGATACCTTCCCTGTATACAGAGCGTGGGCACTAACTGTCTGGAAGGAGGCAGGTTCCCCATCAGTATAGGGATATAAGCTCTGGCCCAGGAGACCTGACTTATAAGTGGCTTCCTCTTCTGGACTGCATTTTTTCACCTGTAACATGAAGGTATTGGACTTTCTGATCTCCAAAAGGCCTTCTACCAGAGAAAGTATCTGCAAGCCCTTCTCACACTGAGCCCAGATTCAGCCTTAACCCTGAACTTGGAGCTCAGGTGGCTGTCATGAATCAGAGTTGACAAATAACATGGAGCCTATTTGCTATTTTCTAGTACTGATCTAACAGTTCTCTCTTTGAGCATCAAGAATCATCTTTGGGCAATTATAAATTTAAAATTAGCCAATTATCTTTTGACAATTTTTTACTTTACCTAGTATTCTGAGTGCCCAGTCAACAGCCTGGCATAATTAGGCGTGCACCAGGAATGTTAAAGTCCCCACAAGTTGTAGATAAGGAATATACCTTACCTATCAGTCAAGCTGTGGACAAAAGGAATGACTAGGAGTTGCAATTCTCCTTTTTCATGCAGAACGATGGCAAATGTCATTGCCTGCCTACTCGTGTCAGACTTCCAGCAAATTTTGCCATCCATCCAACTACTAAATGAAATCAGATAGAAAACTAGCCCTGAGCAGTGCAACACTTGTGGATAGACATAAAGCCCGTGTACTTTATTCCATGAGTTACACATTTGCTGAGGCAGGCATGGTAGCTGCAGTGGGTGACCAGGCCAGCAGATGTGCAGTGCAGATGCCGCCATCTCCCTTTCCCTTGCTTAGGGCATGGCTTGTTTATCTGGTTGCACCAGACAAGGAAGATAAATGAGGGTGGTCAGTTCAGACCCACTGACAGCGATGAGACAGGAAGGGAGAACACATGGGAAAAGAAGCTAAGAAGTAATGCACAGCAGTCTTAGCAACACTGGCCCGGAGACCATGTCATCATAATGTTAGTGTTCATTGTCTTCTGAGGTAGGGAAGTAAAACATTTTCGGGTTCTGAAAAAATCCTTAAGAAATAGGAAAAGAGGGCAGCATAGCAAGAGTACAGATTTTTGGAGCCAGATGGATTTGAATCTTGGTTCTTCTTCCTCTGTAGAGCACTATATTGGCTCTTTCCTTCCAAGCTATAAAGAGCAGGTATGTCCACAAACACTTAGGACAGGGTCTGGCAGCCTAACAGCTGGTGCATTGGTATTACTGCAAATGAATTTGCCAGTTTTGAGCACAGCACTAAACCTCCTCCCAAAATGTATTCTGTGGGTGGTGGTGTATTTATCTCAGAGCTGTGCTTTTTAAAAAATCTACACACTGTAATCCTTTGGGGGCAAAACTTGTATTCTCACCTGCTTTAAAGGCCTGAGGGAGTGTTTGCTTATGGCCAGGACTGTGAACCTTTATCTTGTGTTACCAGAGACACAGGGATCCCACCAGCCTGCTGAGGGTGCCCAGTATCCACCAGGTGCCTCTTTTGGCAATGTGAATGGAGGATTATCCATCCCAGCATTTACTACTTATGGGAAGGATCTAATGCAAGCACTTGGCCCACTTTTTTAAGAAATGTGTTTTTCATTTATTACAAAAATAAAGCAGTTTTGGAGGAAAATATAGAAAATTAAAATATAATTGAATTCACCAGAGTCCTATGGCACAGACGAACACACTATAAATATTTTGGTAATTATTTCTCAGCTTTTTTCTTAGAATATAAGTACAGAGTTTTACATATTACAAATATTTTTACAAAATTGGATCATATTGTACTATATAAATTGCTTTAAGGTATGCTTTTCTTGCTTTATTATATGGTGAAATTTTCCATTAATAAATATTTTTTGAAAACACAGCTCCCTAGCTTTGTATCACATGAAGTCTACGAGACTGTTTTCACCTCTACAAAGCAGTTTGCACGATCCCTTCCTAGGGATGTGATGAATGTGTTGTGCCGGCAGCACTTGGAGGCAGGTAAGCTGTTAGGAAACTCCCACAGCCACAGAACCAATCCTGGCACAAGCCTGGTCTCTTCCTTTGTGCAGCCGTCAGAGGCCAGCACACAGATGGGACCCAACCGTGAAGGAGTTAGTGAGGGAATGCATTGGCAAAACAGCCCTGCGTTCAGTCTTGGGCTGGAGCAATGGAGCAACGGAGCAATTGCAAAATGGGAAGGTGGTCCTGGAGGCCACCTTGGACGGGAGCCAGGCAGTCCCAGAAAAGCAGCTCTATCCTTTGGGCTGCAGCAAAGGCCCCACAGTGCCTCTGGGTCCACTTTCCATAGGCCAGAGCACTCCCGAACAACAGATCAACAGCTGGGAGTAGCTGAAGTAGGTGGACAGATTCTGGGTCACCCTCCCACCTGGCAGGCAAGGGCCCTGTTTCCTTGTTCTCCCCAAAGGGTCCAGACCAACCAGTGGACTGTGACTGTCTCCCCCCAGAGCCTTGGACCCCTGCTGTAGACTGAGGCTAGAGCTCAGTAAACCTCTCAGGACTCCATTACAAGTAGGGAAGGCAGGCCAAGCTTCCAGTCCCAGCTCTGCCATAATGTCCTGGCTGACCTTGGTTCTTAGGAAAGCCCCGAGGCCACTGCCAGGTAAACCTGAGCCTCAGCTTAACTCTGTTCAGGGTTCTTCCATAGACAAAGCGAGGTAATATTCACCCACGGACACCCAGGTAGAGCACTGGAAGGGGCATGGGCACCCAGTGACTCCAAGCCTGAGCTTTCTGACCAGCTCACTGGTCTCAACCTCCCCAGGCTATCAGGGAAGTGCAGAGATCTGTACGGTCATCATCACAGGAGTCAGTCCACTCTTGGAAGGCTGGCTGTGCAAAGCTCTTTATTCACATCCTTTCTTGGTTCTTGTGAAAGCCCTGAGGCCACTGCTATCACCCTGGCCTCACTAAAGCCTGACTGACTGGTGATGGCCACAGTCTGCACTGAGTGGGGGCCCTGTGCTCTGAGGGAGGGTCTCTTTTAAGGGAGCTCCGTAAGGGTGAGGTAACCATGCAGCCCATCCTAGCCACGAGGAGACAGAAACTCCACCTGAAGCAGAGGGAGCTCAGCCGAGGGCTGGAAGTCCATTTGGCACATGGGGGCCAGAAGTAGGGCCAGGATGCGCTCATCCCTCACAGGAGCTATCCCGGGGTCACCAGGACCAGGAGGCACCAGGCCTCTCCTGCCCCAGGCTTGTCCAGTTACCACAAAGCCAAGCCCAGTGGAATGGTCTGAGTAACCCAACCGACAGGGAGATGTCGTGGCTACAGGGCTCAGTCCCTGCTCAGGGTCTTTTCTGGTGAGAGATTCTTTAAATCCACCTGGCTGACCAGTACACTGACACAAGTCAGCCCCACTTGAGCTCCAAACAATGGTGCACACAGGAGGACCAGACTGTGAGCCCACACAGGTGAGACCATCTGTCTTGGTCAATGGTTGGCCAACTTTTTCTGTAAGGGTTCAGGTAGTAAATATTTTAGGCTTTGGGACTGTATTAATTTTTTGTGGCTGGTTAATTTTATATGCCAACTTGGCTAGCCCATGATATCCAGTTTTGGTCAAACACCAGTCTAGGTGTTGCTGTGAAGGTATTCTTCAGATGTGATTAACATTTGAATCAGTAGATGTGGACTGAAGCAGATTACCCTTCATAATGAGGGTAGGCCCCAGCCAGTCAGGTGAAGGCTTTAAGACTAAAACTGAAGTCACCCGAAGGAGAATTCTGCCTACAGATTGCCTTTGGACTTGAACTGCCACATCAGTTCTTTCCTAAGCCTCCAGTCTGCTGGCCTGCCCTGCAGATTTCAGACTTACCAGCCCCACAATCACAGAGCCAAATCTTTAAAATAAATTTCTGTAAATATATATGTAACATACCCTATTGGTTTCTCTGGAGACCTCTAATATAAGAACCATACAGTGCCTACTGCAAATCACTCAGCTGTGCCACTGTGCTGAGGAAGCAGCCACAGACAATGCAGAAACAAATGGATGTGGCTGTGTTCCAATAAAACTTTACTCACAAAAACAGGCAGCAGGTTGGATTAGGCCCAGAGTATGCTGGCCGGTCTCCTAACAAATAAGCATAGTACCTGGCAACGGGCAGGCACTTTGAGTTATAAAATATCATTTTAAAAATTCTATGGTATTAAAGTGAACAAATAAACAATGAATCCTTGAGACTGATAGGTACACTTGCTGGCTGTAACACTGGCCAGCATGAGTTTAGGCAGAGAGGCAGCAGAAGACAGGAACTTCCCACTGTCTTTGATTTCCACTGTCCTGACAATGATCTGACAAGAGTATCTAGCCTGAATTTTTATCACCTGGCATCTCAGGGAATCCACCCAAGGGAGCAAAAAAAAGCTGTGGGGAAGCCACTACGCCCTACCCCATCGGCAGCCTATCTCAGTAGGTGTGGACAAAGTGAAGGTTCCTGTGACCAGGATTCTTACCTGGCCCTGGTTGGCTAGCTCACTACACGTGTGGGCAATACATCGTTACTGACTCTATATAAAAGAGCTCTGCCCAATGCTCTGTGCAATGACATGGTGGCATGGCTGCAAGGCTGCAGGAGAGCAGAGATGAGACTGGAGTGGTGCCAGCGCCAAGGACAGGGACTGAGATGGCTGCGGGGGTAGAGAGGCCCAGAGGCAGACACCGGCTTGCTGCACGCAGACTCGCTCTGAGTGGACGGGACTCAAGTGACTGACCTGCCACTGTGGGAATAAAATTGGGTATAATCCCTTTCACTCCAAGAATGTTCTACTGTCATTTCTTTGGTCATATTGAATCCACAGTGAACTTGCCCAGGGCTCAAACCCATTGGCAAGACAGCGGGACAGTACAGATATCATCTCTCACAACTCCTAGGAACTAGCTGGAGGCAGCAAAACAAAAGCTAGGGTTTATTTTACCAGAAGAAACATCCAGGAGCCACACTGGTGGGCCCAGGAGAGGCCCTGGCAGCAAATGCCTGGAAAAAGCCATGCATAGCCTGTCCATGGTGGGGCAGTGGTGCCTGTACCAGCTCCCAGGCCCACGGCCACGCTGGGAAAGAGCCAGAGGGAGCCCAGGCCGTGCCCACAGAGGATGCTCCAAGGTGACCCTGAGAAGGGCTGACACAAACTCCTGCTTGCTGCAAACAGGACACCCTTAGGTGCAGTTCCCCAGGGCTGACAGCTCCTGGACGCGTGGGGGCAGTACAGAGAAGGTCCCATCTCACATGTACTCCCCACAGTCGGCAATGATCACCTTCTGCTTTGGCTTCCCGTCCTTGCTGCCTTCGGCCTTTGTGGGTGTAACAGAAGAGGGACCCAGGGGAGGTAGGGGGGGAGAGTAAAGAGCAGCTCAGGGCTGCATCCCCACCTGCCCATTCTCTACCAGAGCAGGAACAGCTGGGCCCTCCCTCCAAGCCACAGAACACCCTCTCCAGCTCTCCCAAGGGGCTGTACAGCAAGGGCCGGGCACCTACCCACCTCAATCTGCTGCAAGACATCCAGGCCTTCTGTGATTTCCCCAAACACCACATGCTTGCCATCTAGCCAATCCGTCTTGTCACATGTCAGGAAGAACTGGGAGCCATTGGTGTTTGGTCCAGAATTGGCCATGGAGAGCAGGCCTGGGGAGAGGATGAGCACATCAGCTCCCACTACCCTGATTCTGGCCCTCAAAGGATGTCCTGTGGAGTAAATGCAGCCATGGAAATGCTGCTGGGAAGTGGAGTAGGGCAGGGGCTGAGAAACGGTTACTGGCAAGATGGAAGCTGTTGGCATCTTTGACAACAGTGGTTTCAGTGGAGAGGTGGGGCTAGAAGTCTGGTTAAGAGGGGGTGACGAGAACAGAAGGCAGGGATGGAATCTACACAACTTTTTCAAGAAGTTTTGCTTAAAAAGAATGCCAGAGGCATGATGATAGCTGAGGGAGGATGTAAGTCAAAGGATGATTTTTTTTTTAAAGATACTGCATGTTTTTATGCTGATGGGCTGACATGGCAGAGAAGGGGAAATGATTAGAAAAGGAAGTGGAAGACACCAGCAGAAGCCAAGTCCCTCAGGAGGGGCAAGAGGATGACGAGAGAGGAGCTGGCCTTAGGGAAGACAGCCTGTGCCCGCCCTTGGGGGAAGTCAGAGTGGGCCTGTGCGTAAACATGCAGGAGGCCGAGCACCAGCTGAGGCAGCGGCCTGGAAGCCTTGGAGTGAAGGAAGGTGCAGAATCATCATCTGACTGGGACGGAACATCCACTAGAGAGCCAGGTAAGACGGCCAAGGGGCCCCAAAGAAGCGTCGTCATAAATATCGAGTGGAACGCTATGGTTGTCTTTTTTCTCTGTTATTGGGGGACCAACCACTGTGAATTTTAACTGGGTAAGTCTGAGAGAGCAGAGAGGGCAGTGAGGCTGAGGGAAGAGAAGAGAGCTCACAATGGCAGAGCACAGAGTCCGAGCGAGGCTTTAGGGAGGGTGTGCAGGGAGGTGGTGGGCAGTATGTGAACAGAAGCAGCTTACTCCACCCCTGCCAGGCTGGAGGCTTTCACTTGGTCACCAGCCGGCTCTCCCGCAGACCCCAGGCCCTCAGCCAGACCCTCATTCCACCCCGCAGAGCCATTCTGCCCCTGCCCGGCCCCACGCATCACCCCACACCTGGTCCTGTGTGTTTGAGGATGAAGTTTTCGTCATCAAACTTCTTCCCATAGATGGACTTGCCCCCAGTGCCATTGTGGTCAGTGAAGTCGCCACCCTGGCACATGAACTGTGGGATGATGCGGTGGAAGCTGCTTCCCTTGAAGCCAAAGCCCTTCTCGTGGGTGCACAGGCAGCGGAAATTCTCTGGGGTCGAGAAAGGAGAAGGTGCTGAGGTTAAAAACCAAGCTAAACCAAACGTCTGTAACCAGACCCTGAAAAACCATTATATTTGTTTAATGTTTATATTTGCACTAAAAAATGACATGCACATTATAAACCTTTGTGTCACTGACATATGAAGGACTACAGGGGATTCTGGCTAAGGAAGGACTGAACATACACATTCTAGCTCAGCTCCCCTCTAGACTGGTGGTAAAGAGATTTTTGTAAAAGAAAAACCAAACAGGATCTTAGAAAAAAACACAGGGCAAATCTTTATAACTTTGAATTTGGCAATAGTTTCTTAAATATGATGCCAAAAACATAGGCAACAAAAGAAAAAAATAAATTATGCTTCAGCAAAATTAAAACTTTTGTGTTTGGCAGATTCTTAAAAAGTTAGACACAGAATTACCATATGACCCAGCATTCCCACTCTTAGATATATACGCCAAAGAATCAAAAACAGGTATTTAAACCCATACTTACACATGAATGTTCATTAGCAGCATTATTCATAATAGCCAGAAAGTAGAAACAATGCTCAAGTGGCCATCAACAAATGCGGTGTACCCATACAACAGAACATTATTCAGCCATAAAAAATTCTGACACGTGGGTGAACCATGAAAACATCAGGCTAAGTGAAATAAGCCAGACACAAAAGGACAACTATTGTATGATTCCATTTATACACAATATCCAGAATAGGCAAATCAACAGAGACAGAAAGTAGATTAAAGAATATTTAGGAGGGTTGCAGAAAAAGACAAGAGAGAAATCAGAGGGGATAAAAGCAAAGAAGTAACTTAAGAAAATTTCCCCAAACCAAAGGATAAGACAGACTGTCCTGACTGATGGGTGTGGCCCGCAGAATAATGGCTCCCCCAATGTGTCCACGCCCCACTCCCTGGAACTTGAGGATATGCTAGGGCAAAAGGGACTTTGTACATGTGATTAAGGTTATGGACCTCGAGATGCAGAGAGCAGCTTGGATTATCCAGGTGGGCCTAATACACTCCTGAGACTACAACCTGAGAACTTTTCCCAGCTGAAGTCAGAGTTGGAAGTGATGGAAAAAGAGGCAAGAGGGATTCAAATGTGAGAGGGGCTTGATCCACTATTGCTGGCTTGAAGATGGAGGAAGAAAAGCAGGAGCCTCTAGAAGCTCGGGACAGTCCTCAGCTGAGACAGCAAGGACATGGGTACCTCAGTCCCACGGACACAGGAAACTGAATTTGAGAATACAGAAAGAGACCCTAGCACAATCTAGACCAGCATTAACAGCAGTTAAGCACTTGGTTGGTCTAACTGAGCAACTGAATTTTATTTTATTAAACACGTGGCCAGTGTCTACTGTTTTGGACAACTCAGCTCTAGACAGAAGCAAAAAAAAGGTTTTGTACAAAGGACCAAGAATCAGAATGACACTGGACTTCTCTAGAATGCTACACCCTAACTTTCAATTAAGTGGGAAGGTAGATATTTTCAGACATCAGTCTCAAAAAACTTACCTCCCAACTCTTTTCCACAGAAGCTACAGAAGTATGTCCTTTACTGAAATAAGGGAATAAATCAAAAAAGACAACAACGGATGTTCCAACGTAAGAGGCAAAAATAGGTGATTCTAGACGATAGCTGAGTGGGCTTGGAAAGCAACTCGTCCTGGCTGGAGAAGGCCAGAAGGCTCCAAGGAGAAACGTCAATTAACAGATTATCTGGTGTGTTTGAACATGATGAGAGATTTAAACAGGCAGGGCAACTTGGGAAAGACTCAGGAATAAGTGCTTAGAAGACTAAGCAAATGTGAGACCAAGACAACTTGAATTCCAAGGGAAACAAAATGCTATGCATGAAAGGAAGTTCCCACAGTATAATGCTTACATACAAGAACCTATGGCCTAACCAATTATCAAACTCATGGTAATTATGTAAGGAAGGTGAAGGGGCAGGGAAGGTGACTTGAAAAGCTAACACCTTACCTTCTGAAGTGGGGAGCAAACAGATAATGTTTAAAATGAAGAAACTAGGAAGTAGCAACATAAATCTGTTATCTACCAATATGGAGGTGAAAGCCACAGAATCAGCTAAGAGCTGAGCAAATGGTGCTGGTAGTGGGGCAGGGCATGGCAGGAAAGCACTAGGGGATGGCTGTTTCTCAAAATAAGCTTTGCAAAACAGACTTTTTAAACCGCATGTCTATGTAATAAAATTTAGATTAAAAAAAGAATTAGAATATTTAACAAACTAGAAAGATAACTCAAGAAACTATTAGCTAACAGTAGTTACTTCTGGAGAGGACTGGATGTGGAGAGGGAAAAAGACCTAGGTTTATTTATTGCCTTCAGTATTGTTGGAATATATGTGCATGGTATTCTTGATTTTTCTCTTTTTTTCTTAACCACGAACACATTTACATGTATTTTTCAAAAAAATACCCTTATTAAAAGATGAGAAACCAGCACTTATAAAGCTTCAAAAAATGCCTGTTCTAGAGTTCTTGGAAGATGGCGGCATGAGCAGGGCAGCGGAAATCTCCCCAAACCATACATATCTATGAAAATACAGCAAATACAACTATTCCTAAAAGAGAGACCATACAGGACAGCGCACAGCCTGCATCTGCACCTGAGAGGACTCGGAACCCCGCGAGGCAGGTAAGATACGGAGCCGCGACCCGGCGGGCCCCGAGCACTCCCCAACCCCAGTGCACGAGCGGGAGGAGAGGATTCAGAGCTGGGAGGGAGTGGAAGTACAGGCCTGTGAAATAACCAGCCCAGGTGATCTGTGCCGGGAGTGCTGACACACATCGCGCGGTGTATCGGATATTGGAGAGGCAGAAGATGCAGGTTTTGAGATGGGAACGCGGCTGGGTCCTTGCAGCAGGCTCACCAGGACAAAAGAAAAGCACGTGCTTTTTTTTTTGGCAGTCTTAAAGAGGCAAAGGCCCAGGATCGTCACAGCACACTCTGCCCAGCAGGCTGGGAGTCCTGAGGAATTTCGGACCCCTTGGCTGGCGACTGGGAAAAAGTAGCCACACTGAAACTTCACATAGAGAACCATAGCCTCCCATTCGTTCCCGTCCCGGCCAGAGCTACAAAGGGCCCTGCGGAGCTGTGCAGCTACGGCTGCGGAATAGTGGAGCAACAGCGCCACCTACAGCATCCTTACAAATTCTACTCTCGGTGGGCGTTTTTTTTTCCTTTCTTTTCTTTTCTTTCTCTTCCTTTTTTTTTTTGTTTTTTCAAGTCTTAAAGAGCCCAGCTGACATACGTGGCACTTACCAGGGACCACTTCTTTTGCCATGAAAAGACAGAGGAATATGGTACAGACCAAGCTCACCCAGACCCAGACAACACCAGAGAGGGAGACGGAAGGGATGGAAATGCACAATCTTCCTGAAAAAGAATTCAGAATAAAAGTCATTACCATGCTGATAGATGTACAGAGAAATATGCAAGAGCTGAGGGAGGAAGTGAGGGAAGTCAGGAAAGGCAATGCAGAAATGAGACAAGCCATCGAAGGGCTTACAGCAGACTGGATGAGATGCAAGAGGCTGTTAAAGGAATAGAAATCAGAGAACAGGAATACAGATGAGCTGAGGCAGAGAGAGATAAAAGGATCTCTAGGAATGAAAGAATATTAAGAGAATTGTGTGACCAATCCAAATGGAACAATATTCGCATTATAGGAGTACCTGAGGAAGAAGAGAGAGAAAAAGGGATAGAAAGTGTCTTTGAAGAAATAATTGCTGAAAACTTCCCCATGCTACTAGGGAAGGAAATAGTCTCACAGTCCACGGAAGCCCACAGATCTCCCAACACAAGGGACCCAAGGAAGACAACACTGAGACACATAATAATTAATAATTAAAATGGCAAAGATCAAAGATATGGACAGAGTATTAAAGGCAGCTAGAGAAAGAAAAAAGATCACCTACAAAGGAAAACCCATCAGACTACCATCAGACTTCTCAACAGAAACCTTACAGGCCAGAAGAGAATGGCATGATATATTTAATGTAATGAAACAGCAGGGCCTTGAACCAAGAATATTGTATCCAGCAAATTATCATTTAAATATGATGGAGGGATTAAACAATTTCCAGACAAGTGAAAGCTGAGAGAATTTGCCTCCCATAAACAACCTCTACAGGACATCTTAAAGGAACTGCTCTAGAGGGAAGCACTCCTAAGGCTAAAAAGATGTCACCAGAGAAAATAAAATCATAGCAAAGAAAGGAGACCATCCAAATACTAACTAAAGGCAAAGAATAAAACACCTAATATATAAAGAATGGAGGAGGAAAAATAAGAAGGGAGAGAAATAAAGAAACATCAGACTGTGTTTATAATAACTTAACAAGAGAGTTAAGTTAGATTGTTAGATAGTAAAGAAGCAACCCTTGAACCCTTGGTAACCACGAATCTAAAGCCAGCAATGGCAATAAGTACCTATCTATCGATAATCACCCTAAATGTATATGGACTGAGTGCACCAATCAAAAGACACAGAGTAACAGAATGGATAAAAAAGCAAGACCCATCTATATGCTGCCTACAAGAAACTCACCTCTAACCCAAAGATATACACAGACTGAAGGGATGGAAAAAGATATTTTATGCAAACAATAGGGAGAAAAAAACAGGTGTTGCAGTACTTGTATCAGACAAATAGACTTCAAAACGAAGAAAGTAGCAAGAGATAAAGAAGGACATTACATAATGATAAAGGGGTCAGCCCAACAAGAAGATATAACCATTATAAATATATATGCACCCAACACAGGAGCGCCGGCATATGTGAAACAAATACTTACAGAATTAAAAGAGGAAAAAGACAGCAATGCATTCATCTTAGGAGACTTCAACACACCACTCACTCCAGAGGACAGATCAACCAGACAGAAAATAAGTAAAGACACAGAGGCACTGAACAACACACTAGAACAGATGGACCTAACAGACATCTACAGAACTCTACACCCAAAAGCAACAGGATACACATTCTTCTCAAGTGCACATGGAACATTTTCCAGAATAGACCACATACTAGGCCACAAAAAGAACCTCAGTAAAGTAAAAAATATTGAAATTCTACCAACCAACTTCTCAGATCACAAAGGAATAAAACTAGATATAAACTGTACAAAGAAACCAAAAAGGCTCACAAATACATGGAGACTTAACAACATTCTCCTAATTAATCAATGGGTTAACGACCAAATCGAAACAGATATCAAAGAATATATGGAGACTAATGACAACAACAACACAAAGCCACAACTTCTGTGGGATGCAGCAAAGGCAGTTCTAAGAGGAAAGTATATTGCAATCCAGGCTTATTTAAAGAAAGAAGAACATTCCCAAATGAATAGTCTAAAGACACAATTACTAAAATTGGAAAAAGAAGAACAAACGAGGCCCAAAGTCACCAGAAGGAGGGGCATAATAAAGATCAGAGAAGAAATAAATAAAATTGAGAAGAATAAAACAATAGAAAAAAATCAATGAAACCAAGAGCTGGTTCTTTGAAAAAATAAACAAAATAGATAAACCCCTAGCCAGACTCATTAAGAGAAAAAGAGAATCTACACACATAAACAGAATCAGAAATGAGAAAGGAAAAATCACGACGGACCCCACAGAAATACAAAGAATTATAAGAGAATATTATGAGAATCTATATGCTAACAAGCTGGAAAACCTAGAAGAAATGGACAACTTCTTAGAAAAATACAACCTTCCGAGACTGACCAAGCAAGAAACAGAAAAACTAAACAGAACAATCACCAGCAATGAAATTGAAGTGGTAATCAAAAAACTACCCAAGAACAAAACCCCCGGACCAGATGGATTCACCTCTGAATTCTACCAGACATATAGAGAAGAAATAACACCCATTCTCCTTAAAGTTTTCCAAAAAACAGTGATGCCCACTCGCTCCACTGTTATTCAACATAGTACTGGAGGTCCTAGCCACGGCAATCAGACAAAACAAAGAAATACAAGGCATCCAGATTGGTAAAGAAGAAGTCAAATTGTCACTATTTGCAGATGACATGATACTGTACATAAAAAACCCTAATGACTCCACTCCAAAACTACTAGAACTAATATCTGAATTCAGCAAAGTTGCAGGATACAAAATTAATACACAGAAATCTGTTGCTTTCCTATACACTAACGATGAACTAGCAGAAAGAGAAATCAGAAAAACAATTCCATTCATAATTGCATCAAAAAGAATAAAATACCTAGGAATAAACCTAACGAAGGAAGTGAAAGACCTATACCCTGAAAACTACAAGACACTCCTAAGAGAAACTAAAGAAGACACTAACAAATGGAAATGCATCCCATGCTCTTGGCTAGGTAGAATAAATATTGTCAAAATGGCTATACTACCTAAAGCAATCTATAGATTCAATGGAATCCCTATCAAAATACCAACAGCTTTCTTCAGTGAACTGGAACAAATAATTCTAAAATTCATATGGAACCACAAAAGACCCCGAACAGCCAAAGCAATCCTGAGAAGGAGGAATAAAACAGGGGGAATTACGCTCCCTGACTTCAAGCTCTACTACAAAGCCACAGTAATCAAGACAATATGGTATTGGCACAAAAACAGACTCACAGACCAGTGGAACAGAATAGAAAATCCAAACATTAACCCAAACATATACAGTCAATTAATATTTGATAAAGGAGCCTTGGATATACAATGGGGAGATGACAGCCTCTTCAGCAGCTGGTGTTGGCAAAACTGGACAGCTACATGTAAGAGAATGAAACTGGACTACTGTCTAGCCCCATACACAAAGGTAAACTCAAGGTGGATCAAAGACCTGAATGTAAGTCATGAAACCATAAAACTCTTAGAAAAAAACATAGGCAAAAATCTCTTGGACATAAACATGGGCAACTTCTTCATGAACATATCTCCCCGGGCAAGGGAAACAAAAGCAAAAATGAACAAGTGGGACTATATCAAGCTGAAAAGCTTCTGTACAGCAAAGGACACCATCAGTAGAACAAAAAGACATCCTACAGTATGGGAGAATATATTCATAAATGACGTATCCGATAAGGGGTTGACATCCAAAATATATAAAGAACTCATGCACCTCAACAAACAAAAAGCAAATAATCCAATTAAGAAATGGGGAGAGGACATGAATAGACACTTCTCCAAAGAAGAAATTCAGATGGCCAACAGGCACATGAAAAGATGCTCCACATCGCTAATCATCAGAGAAATGCAGATTAAAACCACAATGAGATATCACCTCACACCAGTGAGGATGGCCAACATCCAAAACACAAACAACAACAAATGTTGGCGAGCATGTGGAGAAAAGGGAACCCTCCTACACTGCTGGTGGGAATGCAAATTAGTTCAACCATTGTGGAAAGCAGTATGGAGGTTCCTCAAAAAACTCAAAATAGAAATACCACTTGACCCAGGAATCCCACTCCTAGGAATTTACCCTAAGAATGCAGCAGCGCAGTTTGAAAAAGACATACGCACCCCTATGTTTATCGCAGCACTATTTACAATAGCCAAGAAATGGAAGGAACCTAAGTGTCCATCAGTAGATGAATGGATAAAGATGTGGTACATATACACAATGGAATATTATTCAGCCATAAGAAGAAAACAAATCCTACCATTTGCAACAACATGGAGCTAGAGAGTATTATGCTCAGTGAAATAAGCCAAGATGAAAAAGACAAGTACCAAAAGATTTCAGTATAAGAACAAAGAAAAAACTGAAGGAACAAAACAGCAGTAGACTCACAGAACCCAAGAATGGACTAATAGTTTCCAAAGGGAAAGGGACTGGGGAGGATGGGTGGGAAGGGAGGGACAAGGGAGAAAAAGGGGCATTACGATTAGCAGATATAGTGTTGGGGGGGCACGGGGAGGGCTGTACAACTCAGAGAAGACAAGTCGTGACTCTATAGCATCTCACTACACTGATGGACAGTGACTGTATTGGGGTTTGTGGGGGGGACCTGATGAAGGGGTCGTTTAATCACCACAATATTGCACATGTAATTGTAGATTAATGATACCAAAATAAACTATAAAAAAAAAAACAGAAGGAACAAAACAGCAGTAGATTATCATAGACACTGAGAAGTGACCAAGGAGGAGGGGTTGGGGTAGACTAGCAAGGATGATGAGGGGGATAAAGGAGCACAATAATTGGCAATCACAATATAAATGTCACGTGGATGGTGGGACAGCATGGAGAACAGTCAATGATTCTGTAACATCTTTGTATGTTGACAGTTAGTAACTGCCCTGGGGGGAGGTGAGGGTTTAGTATTATGGGTAACTGTTGAACCACTGTGTTGTACATGTGAAACAAACATAAAATTGTACATAAATGATACTTCAAGAAAAAAATAATTTAAAAATTAAAATAAAAGAACATCAAAAAAAAATGCCTGTTCTGGCTCATCTGTTACTGGATGAGCCAGGATCTGAGATGCCACAAATCAACTCAGGTCGGAAACAACATCAGGGGCCCAAGAACTGAGGCAGTGAGAACCTTGGGAAGGCTCACTGCCCAGCTTCCAGCGCGTCCTGCTCACCTGCTGTCATGGGAACGATATCAGAACGGAGGAGTATGTGGATGCGGCCGGCAGGCTTGTTCCCAATCCTGATGTCCATGTACACCTGGGGATTTGACCGGGCCTTCTTTGCAGTGGGTTCTCCCTAGGTACAGAAGAAATTGCTAGGTTAGAGAGGACCCCTGACTCTCCGAATAGGAGAGCAAATGCTTGGAATGCACACCCAGAACCCAGGGCAGTGAGTGGTCTGCAGCAAGGTGCTGCAGGGAAGGCCTGACAGGGCTGCAGAAGGCAGAGGCCATGGCCACAGCACCCAGCTGGACATCTAGGAACAGGGACCTCAGCACCATCTAACCTGAGCCCCATCCCACAGGTGCGTTATCTCATCACACTGACGCTCAGCCAGGCAGCTGGCATCACCCTGCCCTGCAGTCACAGAACATCACTCTCCTGGCCCACAATATACAACTCTCAACACTGTCAAACCCCACACTCCACCTATCAGACCCATTTAGGTAGCACCACCTTGTCCCTCTCTGCTTAGCCTGGCATGTCTGTAGGCTGGCTGCAATGGAGGCAAGAGGGCAGCCTGCTGGCTTGGACTCAAGTGCTTGGAAGACAATGAAGGAGGCTGGGGCCTTGATTTATATTCTAAGTAGACAAGGCTAAGCAAAGGATGAGGAGACATTTAATACAGTCACCACATTCACTCCAAAGAAAGTCAAAAGTTTGTAACTTGTTTGTGGTTCAGTTTAGCGAACACATGCTGTGGTATCATGCTAGGCACCAAGGGTCCTATTATTTGCTACTAACAATAGGAGTAGCAGTTGCCATGTGCAGGGTATTATTCTGAACATTTGTGTATATTAACTCATTTAATCTTTATAACCACCCTTGAGATCAGTACCACTATTATGCCCATTTTACAGATGAGAAAACCAAGGTAAAACAAAGTTCAGTAATTTGCCCAAGTCATAGAAGTGGTCAGTGGTGAAGATGGAGTTCAAACCTAAACCACCTGCCCCATCCCCAAGTCCATGCTCTTAATCACCTTCCCCCTCCTCACTTTTTTATTAATAAGATGCTTAATACAAGCCCCTATCCTCACAGAATTTACTGCCTAGAAAGGGAAAGGTGATAAGCATGTGAGTAGCCTGTACAAAACAGAGACAGGGAAATACAAAGACTGGATTTACCGAGGCTGGGAGGTGCGGACTGCAGGTAGAGAGGTGGAATGAGGCCAGGGAGGTGGGCAGGGACGAGAACTGGACAGCCCCTCCCGGACTTTATCCTGTGGGATAGGTGATGGGGAGTCACAGAAAAGTTCTCAGCAGGGGAGTCAGGTGATCAGTCCTGGGCTTTAAAAGATCGTTCTAGCTGTTTTATAAAGGATGGAGGAGAACAAGACCATAGGCAGAAGACTAGTTAGGAAGCTGTTGCAACGGTCAGAATGAGACAGGAGGTTAAATTTGGATGATGGCACAACAGGGGAGGAGGGGCTTTAAGATTTAAGAGAACTTAGCAGGAGATGACAACTTGCTGGCTCTATGGTAGAGGGGTATTGGGTGACCTAGGGTCACTCCACTGACTGTAAAGGCCATTTATATACTCTGCTTTGATCCAAATTTCTGGTTTGGTCCATATGTAGATGGATGGTTGAACATTAACAAGACTGGGAAACAGGGAGAACAGGCTGAGAGAAGGGAGGGCACCCATTTTAGGCAACTTTACATTGCCCATGAGATTTGCTACAGAAACCTCTTAAGCTCAACACTGGAAAGTCAACAGTGCAGGAGAGGCTGTGAAAAATCAGCGAGGGCTACTGTTGCAGCCAGGAGAGAGGCAAAGAGGGAGAGATGCCACGAGCCCAGCTGAGCTGAGCCCAGCCAAGAAGGAAATCCCGAGGGACAACATTCACGAGGGGAGGGGAAGCCGGAGAAGCAATGGTCAGAGAGGCGAGCTGCACCTCAGGAAGAGGTGCCGAGGCAGGTTTCTCTGAGGAAGGGACAATCTCGGCCCTGTGTGCAGAATCTAGGGAAGGTACCACCGCCCTGTACCGCCTTCCCCGCGTCAGGAGGGCCAGGAAGACAGCGAGCCCCGTGCCAAACGCTTCAGCGAAGGAGTGAAGCGGAGCATCCATCCACCACCTCCCTCACTTCGGGCCTCCTCCTCGTCATGGGCAATCAAAAAATGGCACAAGGATGAGTGACCTAAAGGTTCTCTTTTTAATGCACTTCACCAAAATACTAAGAGTTCATTTTTCATTCTCTCTGCTTTTGTACATACATTTGCAAATTTCCACAAAAACTAAAAACAAAAACAAAAAGCCTATCTCCTATGGAAAGCTCCAGCCTCTCCTCTAGAAGCACAGGTTTCAATCTCACCTCCTGGGCTTCCACCTTGGGAGGCTCTGAGCCTTCCTCTTCTTTATTCTCTTCAAGAGTCTTCCCAGAAAACTTCTTCAGCCAGTCATCATCTGACCAAACTGAAAGGAAGGAATCAAACACATGTGAACCGAGTCCCGCTATCAGCCAGCTGCCACAGAGCTTCTCTGGTCAGCAAAGTAGACCCCAGCCCCAGGGCCCTCCCAGCCACAAGATCCCGCTTTGGGAACTCCCAAGGGTAAGGAACGTTCCCATTGGGAATGTCAGCCCTGCAGTCAAGCTCTTAGCAGGGCTCAGTAAAAAAGTTATGCCAAAGGGAGAGATGTGGCCCTGTCAGTTCTAATCCTTAATGGAATACATCAGGCACCCAGTGCTGAGAAAACTAGGAAAGACAAGAGACCAGGCAGGGTTTCCCCCATAATGGAAATGATTACCCCGAGAAACTCAAAACTCTTTTTTTATTCTCCACAAACGTGATGCATTCCCTTTACCAACATGAACCATCACTACTCCTACCCACCAGGAGCGGCAATTGGCATCTACTTCCAAGTAAACAGGAATGAAAACATGACCAAGGTCACGCTGGAGGGTGTATGGGGGAATCTGTGGCTGTCCCCGTTCACCTGGTCTGGAAGAGCCTTCCTTAATCCTCATGGGTTTGGCCAAATTTACACGAATTGTCCGTCCAAAGAGCTCAGATTCGTTCTGAAAGGATTGAAAATCCAGCTGCTAAAATTGTTAGGTTGAAGGAGTCATACAGCTTTCCATTTGCTTCTGGTACCTCTGAGACATGCTTGTGATTTGTTCTCCCTTACCCCTGAGCCATCACAAAGCAGCCTGTGGACTGCAGGGAATCTCCCTGGAGCCATTACACACTTCCTTTCTTTCAATACGAGCAAAGACCTGGGCTACCAAAAGTAACTCTGGGTTCAGAGTGCTCTGAAATTACAAGGATAAACGTAGTTTCCAAGTACCTGAGTTCACCTTCAAAAGTCAAGATCAGCTTTGGAATGGTGAGAAGTGATCTCTGAGAGCTGAGGGATGTTTGATGAATGGGTAACAGAGAACAGGAATAAAGGAGAACCTTATTATCCAAAGAAAATCGGTACCAGGAAGGGTTGCTTAATGTGAACCCACTTAGAGCAGTGAAGAAAATTTCATCATAGAAAGTGAAGGGGAAAAAAGATTTGACCAGGACATTATTGTGTTAAAACTAAGGTAAGGAAAATAAACTTCTAATAGTTAAAATAATTTAGGTTTAACGATGCACTAATTAGTAGAACAAAGATGTAATGGGTGCTGACTAATTCGCAGTATTTTTTCCAACAAGATTCTATCAACAGTCTGACAGGACATCTTTGCACTTCACAGGTAGTATGAAAATCCCAAGGATCTCACAGAGGGCACAAATATTCAAGAGCTTCATCATTTTCCCCAAGGACCTCTCCAAGATAGTCAAATAATTTTTATCACACCCTGTCATTATCCTGATGGAACTTCTCTTCTCAGTTGTTAATTGGTCTCAGCTTCATGAAATACTACCTCTTTTGCAAAATACGCAATTTCACTGTGCAATCAATCTACAAAGCATTTCCAATTTATTATTTACTACGCTAGACATGGGGCAGCCAGTGAGAGATTGGCCAGTTAGGATGATTAAGTGGGGAAGGACGTTTGAGTAAGGACTAATCTTATAAGTAATCAATTCACAGCGAATACTTTCACACGATGACAATTTTCACTTCCCCGTACAACCTTGTAATGCTGGAGGTTCAGCAAACCAATATATGAACAAGGACTCTATGCACCACTAAAAAGCAACTGCAGTAAGAATGAAGATTCCCAACCATACCATGTTGTCGATAGCTGCTGCAGCATCCTGCCGAGAAAAGACAAGGTCTAAGTTTAGCTTGCTGTGGTGTCTAAACACATACTCAGTCACACATACACACACACACACACACAAAAGCCCAAGAAAAAGTTACCTCTATAATTCCTGCCTAGGTTGGAATGTGTGTGTGTGTTTAACAAAGCGCACTTACCAGCTGACTTTAGGGCTGCTGGCAGAGCAATCTGCCATCCATTGGAGGCAAATGAAATAATTACCAGCACTGCCAGGCAAGAATGCTCTATGGGCAGAGCTGCAGGAGCTCAGCAGAATAAGAG
Source organism: Smutsia gigantea (assembly GCA_032199065.1). NCBI lineage: Eukaryota > Metazoa > Chordata > Mammalia > Pholidota > Manidae > Smutsia > Smutsia gigantea. The sequence goes on from JAVSCE010017457.1 coordinate 74,929, forward strand.
GGGCAGCACCTGGCAGGTCTGTGACATTAACCATAGTTTACTGTAAGTGAGGGAAGCTTTCTTTCAAACAGCACTTCTTGACTCTGGAAGCATCAGCGTGAAGCCCAGAAACCTAACCACACGGAGAACAGCTCCCTTTGTAATCAGTACCACCACCAACGCAAGCCAAAGACCAAACAGGTAACACAGGATTTTCTCACCTCTGCCAACTCAAATTCAACAAAAGCAAATCCTCGGTGCTTTTCTGAAAAAGGGGGAAATGAAACAAATAATTATCACATGGGGCAATGGGAAGAAGTAGATGGCCCCAAGGAAAGTGAAGTCAGTTACATACCATACCCAGGCCCTAGAAATTCTACCCAGGCACTATTTCGGAAGAAGGAATCTCATTTGTTGATTCTTCCTAATTTAAACAACATTTCAAGCAATAACAAACTTTGTCTTTTAGTGAACATAACTAAGTAATGAACTATACTTTTAATCTTTTAAAATAAGCATTCAATTCTTCTACTAAAGCCAATTAAAAACCTTAACATTTGCATACAAGGCAACTAGAAAAATGAAGACACTTAACCTATCAGTTATTCATTCCAACTACACAGCTTGTGCATCAACTGTGCATAAAGCATGGATCCTAACATCTGGATAAGGATGTTCAGTCTTTATCCTCAGGAAAATGCTGACCTAACTAGAAAAGCCAAACACAACAATGTTAGTTTAATTAACCAACTAACCTTAGAGAACCAGTATTACCTTACAGAATTGTTTTTTAAAGATAAAGATCCCAGGCCCAGAGAGTTTAAAAACCTTGCTAACATAAAAAAAAGCTGGGCCTAAAACTCCAATCTTAAAAAAATGGCCAAAAGTAAAATAGAAAACCAAACTGTAACCACGATACCAATCGGAGGGAAACGTATCCAGGTTTGCAGAGGCCAAAGACCTGCCGTTGGGGCTAAGTTTTCCTGCATGCTGCCCTGTTTAATAGGGCAAACCTGTCTTCCTACTGGGCTACTGAAGATTTTGTGTCATCTCAAATCCAGCAGATGAGACTCTCTGAAGCATAAGCCTCCAAACATTCCTTCTGCATCAAGATCACTGTCATGCTGCCCTACTGAGGCGCCCTCCTGAACTGCCCTACATACCACCCATATTTAGAATGCACTGTGATATGACTTTAAAAATTTTTTAAGTTCTTTTCCTAGTAGGAGAATTCTGAATATAAGACATACTGAAAGAACTCACCTGTTTCATAATCCAGAGGAATCTGAATATCTGTGATGTCTCCAAAAGGGATAAAAGCAGCATGAAGGACTTTGTCATCTACCTCCTCTGCTAGCCCACCTGCAAAGAAGCCAAGGGCCTTCTGAGCCACTGTCCCCATTCTCTTGAGTCCCTGCAGACCAGTTAGCACGCAATAGCCAAGGAAAGGGGTCATTCCTTCTAGTCCTTTGCTATCCTGTGCACCCCTCTCATCTGTTTCCTCACCCATACTATGAAAGTCTTCTCTTCACCTTTCTTATGGACCCTCATAGAGCCCCAGGATTATTGCAACAGCTTAAATGACCTGTCTCTCCTCTACACAACCAACTAGAATTATGCTAGAAACGTGCAGATTTTAACCCATCACTTCCCTGTTTAAAATCCTTTAAAAGTTTTCCTCAGGATGAAGTACAAACACAGCAGTTCATCATAACCCCAGCCCTACCCACCTCTTAAGTCTCTTTCCCTTTGCTTCCCCATTCACTGGTTTTCCGTAAAAATGACTCCCCTCCCCCCAAGGGTATAAGGCTATTTCACACCTTTGGACTTTTGCTCTTGCTGTTCTTCTTCCGTAAACACATTTGCCCCTACTTTGGCTACCTGGCTAACTCAAGCACCCTGAAAGTTTGCTCTCACCGCTCCAGATGGAGGGATCACTTCCCCCCGCACCCAGAGCCATGTCATCACGGTCCGTTCCCATCAATGCGCTCATCAAACTGTACTATTGAGGTTACTCTCACTTTTACCTGGCTACTCTGGGAACACCTTCCTTTAGAGCAGGGGCCAGGTTGGCGCCATCCCTGCAGCCAGTGTTTGTAAAATGAATGGGTGCGAGGATTTAGAAGCCCATTGTATTTCCCTACCGATCCTCCAAACCTGGGAGGTGAAGGGGTCCTGTTAGAGCTGAGCGGGTTTGTAGGGGAGCCGGAAAGATCGTTACGTCTCCGGCTAACAAGCTTCAGCAAAGCAAGACAGCCACAGATCGGGCCCAAACAGCGGCTCGCGACCCTCGAGTCCGGAGACGCCTCCCGCCCCATGCCGGACCCCGTCAGCCCGGTTTGCCCAGACCCCGCCTAGCCCCCGCGCCTGCTCACCCACGTACAGCACACGCTTGCTGGTGGCCATCTTGCTCCCGCGCTCTCCCGCCGGAAGCCGGCGCTCGGCCCGCCCCCGCCCCCGCGCCTGGCGCTCGCAGGCCCCGCCCACTCTGCCTTGGGCCACGCGGTCCCGGGTTCGCAGCAAGCGCGGGTGCAGGCGGGGAGTGCCCAGTGATGGGAGAAGCAGCCGGCCGAGGCGCCGTGTGTTCAGTGCTGCGGGAAACAGTTCTCGGCCAGTCAGCCGGGTCCGCAAAAAGTACACTACGGGTCGGGGAGGTTGGGTCACCCGTTGTCTCTGCCGAGTCTCCGGCTTGCAGATGCCGATCGTAGGACTCTGCCCGCCAGTTTTTGGATAACCTGGGGGCTACGGGTGGTTTTTACATTTTTAAATAGTGGGGAAAGAAATAAAAACAAGAATAATATTTCACAGATGAACATATGTGAAATTTAGTTTCCAGTGTCCATAAGCACAGTTTTATTGGAACACAGCTATGCACATCCCTTTGAGTACTGTCTGTGATTGCTTTCACATGGCAAGGACGGGAGACCTGTGGCCGCTAAGGCCGAAAATATTTACCACCTGGCTCTTGAGGAAAAAAAGGTTGCGACTCTTGGAATAAACCAACTAAGATATGAATCACAGATTGAAGCATGTGGTAGAAGATAATGGGACCACCTACTTTAGACAGGGCAGTGGGTTAAGACTTCCTTGGGTCACATTTAAGCTGAAACCTGAAGGAAGAGGAGCCAGAGAGAAGAGGAAGCAGGGAAAACGAGTTCAAGGAGAGGAGACAGCTTCTGCACACTCGAAGAACTGGAAGGCCAGAGGCGGAGTGCAGGGAGGGCATGAAATCAGGCAGGAAAGGTGGGCACAGGCCACACCATGCTGGGCCCTGTAAGCCATGTGGGGTTTCTGAGGGCTTTGAGAAGCTACTGAATGTTGTAACTGGGAGTTCATGTTCACATTTATGTTCTAAAATAGTGTTCTATTTGCTGTGGTTTGTACAGAATGGATTGTACAGAACCCTGAGACCAGGAGGTTAATGCAACAGACTAGGGAAGTGTTGGGTGGTTTTCTCCTTCTAACCCACTCTCCAGCTTTTCCTAGAGTGATCTTTCTTCAGAATAAACCTAAACGGTCTAGTGCTCCCTTCTTAAATCACTGCTCTGCTAACAAGGCTCCTAGAGCCCTTGACAAGGGCCATGGCTATGGCTATGTCAAGTCAACCCCAGCCTCCATACAAGCTCTGGCGCTTTACCTTGCGCACCTTCCAGTTGCCTCTGCTCATTTGGTTCTCCCCTTTTTCCATGTGGAGGCCCTCACCAGTCCTTGTCAGAGGTCCTGGTTAGGTTTCACTCACCCAAGCTTCTGTACACAGAGGTAGTGGTCGCCAAGTCCAGAAGTCGACTGGAACACACCATGTAACTGTGGGCAGGTGCATGTCTGTCTTCCCACTTTGACACCAAGACCTGTGCATCCCTTCCCAGAGCTAAGCAGTGGCTGCACACACAGCTGAACTTACCAACCTCAGGCCAAACCAGGGAGATGCTCATAGAAATGAGGCTGTGGAATCTGATTATGAGATCTCCTTGTGTACCACTCACTATTCCAGACCAACAAGTCACTCTCAAGAAGAATCTGACCAGGTATCCTTTATATGGGTTGTGGTATAAAAAAGTATATATAGTCAGTCTTTGTCTCTAGTACCTGGCACAGAAGTCCTGAGTGATAGGCGTGCCTTTTGTTATTCATAATGAAGCCCTTTTGACCATACCTGAGTTTACACCAAGGAGGTGATTCATACGGTACTCTTGTATTATGGTTCTGCTGAGAAACAGAAACAATAGTATATATATTTATATATATATTTACATCTACAGCAAGAGAGAGATATTTTTTTATGAGGAATTAGCTCATGTGCTTATGGAAGCTGAGGAGTCCCATGATCTGCAAGTTGGAGACCCAGCAGAGCCAGTGGTGTGATTCAGCCTGAGTGTAAAGACTTGGGAACCAGGGGAGCCAGTGGTGTAAATCCCAGTCCAGGGCAGGAAAAGATGAGGTGAGATGTCCCAGAGTCAGGCAGAAAAGGGGGCTAATTCTCCCTTCTTCTACCTTGTTCCATTCAGGTGCTCAGTGGATTGGATGAGGCCCACCCACACTAGGAAAGGCAGTCCTGCTTTAGTGAGTCCACAGATTCAGATGTTAATCTCATCTAGAAACACCCTCACAGACACACCTAGAGATAATGCTTAGCCAAGTGTCTGAGCACCCTGTGACATAATCAAGTGGATATATAAAATTAACCATCACAGACGGGCTGACTGCCAGCGGAACCAACCACTTGAGTAGAGGGCTGGAACTTTCAGACCCACCCCCTGACCTCCAGGGAGGAGAGGAGGAATGGAAATTGAATCCAATCGCCAATGACCAATAAGTTAATCAATTTGACTTGACAATGAAACTACACTTAAAAACCATACATGTGGGTTTGTTTGGGGAACTTGTGGGCTGGTGAACACATCAGTTTACTGGGAGGGGTCGTACCTGGAGAGGCATGCAAGCTCTGCAGCCCCGCCCCTCGCCACCTTGCCCTATGCATTTCTTCCACTTGGCTGTTCCCAATATCCTTTATAATAAACTGTAATCATAAGTATACCTTTTTCCTGAGTTCTGTAAGTTGTTCTAGCAAATTATCAAACCTAAGGGGGGCAGTTGGGAACCCCAAGTTTGTAGTTGGCTCCGCAGAAATGCAGGTAGTGCGGGGACTCTATTTGTGGCTTGTGTCCGAAGTCGGGGCAGTCCTGTGGGACTGAGCCCTTAACCTGTGGGTTTGTGCTAACTCCAGGTAGTTAGTGTCAGAATCGAACTGAATTGTTGGACACCCACTGGTGTTGGAGAATTGTAGAAATGGTTGGTGTAAAAAAACCCACATGGTGTGGAAACTGTTATTTGCCCTTTGTAATTCACAACTCATCCCTTCCTTTCTCTAACTTCAGATGACAGATAGGTGCAAAGGTAAGTACGGCCCAAGTTGCCCGGGGAAGTGGCAACTGCAGCTAAGAACATGCCCCATCCGCCAATGCCTTTCTAGGATGATGTTCTCAGAACAAAACCATTGCAGAAAACAGAATTAACCAAACATACAGTTTTTCCTTGTCTAAGAGGTAGCAGCGGCCACAGCGCCCACCTTCTGGGCTGCTTCTTTCTTGGCGTGATGAGCCTGCAGAACGGCCACTGCCTCATCCACCTGTGAGAAAGCTCCAGGTGCTCGTGAAGTTGAGGACGGCCCCCACGCCCCCCCACCACCACCCCGGTGCCTAGGCCCAGCAGCAGCTTCTCTGGGTGCTGACTGTTTTCCCAAATACCCGCACCACAGCCCTCAGACCACAGGTGAGGCGTGAGAGAGGGTCATGGGGTGCACACCTTCTCTGTGCCACACTTGGGAGCCTGGGGCTGCTCCTGGTCCCCCGGGGCTGAGTGAGCTAAACCCACAGGGCCCGAGAGCAGCTTACTTGGAGCGGAGGGACTCGGGGGACTCCAGCATGTGCAGTAGCTCGAAATTGTCTATCTCCACCAGCATTCCCATGATCTTTCCAGCCAGGTTTGAATGCATGGTTTGGATGAGTGGTACCAAACATTATCCTGCAGGAAGACATTGAATTAAAAACCTGGTCGAGTCCCAGTAAAGAAAGGCCAGTGGCACCATCCAAAAGACAAACAACAGCAAATGTTGGTGAGGATGTGGAGAAAGGGGAACCCTCCTACCCTGCTGGTGGGAATGTAAATTAGTTCAACCACTGTGGAAAGCAGTATGGAGGTTCCTCAAAAAACTCAAAATAGAAATACCATTTGACCCAGGAATTCCACTCCTAGGAATTTACCCTAAGAATGCAGCAGCCCAGTTTGAAAAAGACAGATGCACCCCTATGTTTATCGCAGCACTATTTACAATAGCCAAGATATGGAAGCAACCTAAGTGTCCATCAGTAGATGAATGGATAAAGAATATGTGGTACATATACACAATGGAATATTATTCTGCCATAAGAAGAAAACAAATCCAGACATTTGCAACAACATGGATGGAGCTAGAGGTATTATGCTCAGTGAAATAAGCCAGGCTGAGAAAGACAAGTATCAGATGATTTCACTTATCTGTGGAGTATGAGAACAAAGGAAAACTGAAGGAACAAAACAGCAGCAGACTCACAGAACCCAAGAATGGACTAACAGTTACCAAAGGGAAAGGGACTGGGGAGGATGGGTGGGAAGGGAGGGATGGGGGGAAAAGGGGCATTACGGTTAGCACACATAATGTATGGGGGTGGGGGCACAGGGAAGGCAGTATAACACAGAGAAGACAAGTAGCAATTCTATAGCATCTGACTATGCTGATGGACAGTGACTGTAATGGGGTATGTAGGGGGGACTTGATAATAGGAGTCTAGTAACCATAATGTTGCTCATGTAATTGTACATTAATGATACCAAAATTAAAAAAAAAGAATGGCCAGTGGTGTCCAGGCCAGTACCAGGCTCTGGCTGGCTCTTCCGCCGGCGTGTGGGTCACTCACTCAGCGTCTGCTTCTGTTCCTCCAGCCAGCATGGAGGCAGTCAGAGGCTCCTGCCCCTGCAAGTGTATAGCAGGCTGGGGTGTCTGGTGACCAGGAGAGGCAGCGGGTTAGCACCAAGGAGAAAGGACACTTGGGGGTCAAGGTTAGGACAGTCCAACCACTCAATACCTGAATGCTACCATTCAGAATGCCAGGGGAAGGGAGAGAGTCAACAGTCCCTGAGCAAATCCAGTCCCCTGAGAGAAGGGTGGTGAGAATATAAAAAACTATACAGATTCTCACATGTATATTCATATAGTAATAAGATGCGATATGATTAGAAAGGGGAGGTGAAATGGGCCCACACAGAACACAGCTGTTCTACGAGAGGCCTATTACTAGGCAGCTATCCCATGGATATTTAGTCCTCACAAACTTTTTCAAGTAGATATCATCTCCCCATTTTATTCATGACACCCAGTGAGCTCAAGCAATTTGGTCACATTAGCAAAATAATAACTGAGTATTTAATTTATTTTGAGTATACAAAGCTACAGCAACTATCTTTAGTGGCACATCTTTTTTCTAAAACCTACATTATCTGCTTTGGAAGGATTCCCAGAAGTGACTGGGCCAAGGGCATGCTTATCAAAGCAGTTATAATTATTACATTATATACCATATTACCTCTCTCATAAAATGTTCTGGAACCATTAGATGTTTCTGGATGTCAATGTCTAGATGCTTCTGTGAGATCAGTGATGATCTCAAATCTCAAAACAGGCCCCTGAAGGCTATAGAAAGGATTCCTATCTTTTACACAGCATCAAGTTTTAGAAATCACATTTTTTTTCAGAGAGTGTAAAGTAGGTGAAATGCACAGGAGAGTGGGGAGTATTGGTTTCTGTTCCACGTTTCTGAAGGGAGCGGTCAGACATGATGTTCACACTTAGTATGATTTTGTATCTACTTTTTTTTATCCCCTTCTCTGCTACTAGAGAAAGAGCGTTTGAGAGTAGGAGCTATGTCACTTTGCCTCCTGCTGTAAGCCCAGCCCACTGCACGATTCTTTGGCAGTTAGTGAAGTTTTAATACCTGATGAATGAAGCAGAGAAGAGCTTCTTTCAAATAATGTTGAAATGGAAAATTCTATTCTTAGCACACTGGATTCCTGGGCCTCCTCTTCAGAGGCTGAATCACAGGACATGGGCTACTGACACTGGAGGTGCACGTATGTGGAGCCACAGCCCAAGGAGGAGGATGAGCGTGTGTGGTGGCTCAGGTGCTAAGTGCCACCCAGCAGCGGGAACAAGTCAGGTTAACACCCATCATGCCCAGGTTAACACCATCCACAACCACAGTCTCCAGGAGTCTTCCTTTGATTCAGTGTCTGTACCATGGAGACTGAAGGGCTCGAAGCTCCAACGTTCTCTCTGCTATTCAGGAACACTTCACTGGCAGCAAGAGAGACAGATGTCCAGGTCTGCCAGAACCTACAGCTGGTGGCCACTTTTCCTGCCTTACACTGTCTTCTCATAGCACTGTGGTTACCAATACCCTTGACTCTGGTCCTAGATATGGCAGGTACCATATTCTCAGACAGTAGTTCTAAACTTGAGCCTGCATCAGAATCATCTGGAGGCTTGTTACCACACAGATTGCTGAGCTCCACTCCCACAGTTGCTAACTTAGTAGGTTCAGGCTGGAGCTGAGAATGTTCATTTCTAACAACTTCCCAGGTAACACTGAAGCTGCTGGCCTGTGAGGCACACTTTGAGAACCATTTTTTTCCAAGAAAAGCAGTGACACAGCAAAAGCAAGACAGTAGAAGAATGCATTCTGGGTGCAAACAGTAAAGGGGTGTGTAATCTGTAGAGAATTTTCAAACAATAATAAAACTGCTAGAAAGCTGAGGATATGGAAAAAAGGAAAGAAACCCATGTACACAGCCAGTGGGATTGCAAACTGGTACGGCCATCATGGGAAGCAGTATGGAGGTTTTTAAAAAAACAAAAAATAGAAATACCATATGACCCAGCAATTCCATTTCAGGAATCTACCCAAAGAAAACAAAATCACTAATCTGAAAAGTTACATGCACTCCTGTTTATTGCAGGATTGTTTACAATAGCTAAAACAGGGAAACAATCTAAATGTCCATTGATGGATGGATGGATGAAAAAGATGTACATATATACAGTGGAATATTACTGGGCCATAAAAGAATGAAATTTTGCTATTTGTGACAGCATGGATGTACCTAGAGGGTATTATGCTAAGTGAAATAAGTCATGCAGTGAAAGACAAGTACCATATGATTTCACTTATATGTGGCATTTAAAAAACAAAACAAATGAAAAAAAACTGAAATAGAGTCATAAACACAGAGAACAGATTCAGGAATGGGCGAAATAGATGAAGGGGCAAAAAATTAGAATGTTTGGTATGTCGAGCAAGACAATGACTCCACAGGTGTATACACATGTCAAAATTCATCAAGCTGTACGCTAAGATTTGTGCATTTTACTATATGTACCTCAATTAAAAAAAACCACTAGAAAGTCAGTCAGTTTTATTCTCATCATGCTCGGACAACTCTGAACAATACCAGTCACAAGACACTTCTGAAAAATATACTTTCAGTGGACTAAGTTGAAACAATTACTGTGGTTACTCTTGAATATGCTTCAAATAGCACATTTTTAACATATCCTTAAAAAATATGGTATTCTATAAAAGCTAATTTGGGAATCTAACTGTAGAGTTGGTCTCCAACATACTTGGAATCAGTTACAAGCACTTGGAGATCAAGCTCTTAGTGGTTCAGAATGGTTTGAACTCCTTCAAGCTCACTTTGGGTGCAGTTTGTGTCTCTGTCCCATGTGTTGTTACAGATTCCTGCACTTAAACAGTAGACTCAAAATTTGCAAAGGTTATAGTTACATGTGATTTTTCTTCTCCAAGTTATCTTTTTTTCTGGAGTGAAGTTTTAGATGAGGTTAATAAGACAAAATTGTTTGCAAATAGTGGGACTCAGCCTTGAACAATGTACAGTAAACTAGTAAGCTTTAAAATTGTCCCTTGGACTTGGCAATGGTGTCTTAGATAAAACACAAAAAGCACAAGTAACAAAAGTAAAAATAGGTAAGCTAGACTTCATCAAAATTAAAAACTGTTGTGCATTAAAGGAAATTATTAAGAGAGTGAAATAATAACAAAAATAGGGGAAACTATCTGCAAATAGCATATGCCATAAGGATCTAGGATCCAGAATGTATAAGGGACTCTTACAACTCAACAGAAAGACTGAAGAACCCTATTAATAAATGGGCAAAGAACTTGAATAGACATTTCTCCAAAGAAAATATACAAATGGTCAACGAGTGTACGGTAACATCACTGTCATTGCATCACTTATATGTGGACTCTAAGAAAGCCAGACTCATAGAAACAGAGATTAGAGGAGCTGGGGTGGTGGAGAAAATGGGGAGATATTGGTAAACGGATACAAACTTCCAGTTATAAGATGAATATATTCTGGGGATACAATGTACAACATGGTAATTATAGTTAATAATACTGCATTATGTGCTTTAAAGTTGCTAGGAGAGATCTTAAATGTTCTAACCACAAAAAGAAATGTTAATTGCGTGACATGATGGAAGTGTGAGCTAACACTATGGCAATGATCATTTTGCAATATGCAAGTATATCAAATCAACACACAGACCTTAAACTCACACAGTGTTATAGGTCAATAATATCTCAATAAAGCTGAAAAAATACAGAAAAAAAAGAGATCAATGTAATCAGTGATTAGGGAAATGCAAATCAAAAGCACAATGAGATACCATTTCACACCCACTAGGATGCCTAGGGTAAAAAAAAAATTGAAAATAACAAATGCTGGCAAATATATGGAGAAATTGGAACCCTCATACATCATTGATGGGAATGTAAAATGGTGTAGCTACTGTGGAAAACAGTTTTGCAGTTCCTCAAAAGTTAAACATAGAATTACTATATGACCCAGCAGTTCTCCTAGGTATAGACCCCAAAGAACTGAAAACAGGTGTCCAAATAACATACACAGATGTTCATAGCAGCACTATTCACAATAGCCAAAGGTGGAAACAGTGCTTAAGTGTCTATCAACAAATAAATGGGCAAACAAAATGTAGCATATAATATATATAATGGAATGTTATTATGGCATATCATATGTATAATATAATCTATAATATAGATAATGGAATACTTTTCAGCCATAAAAAGGAATGTAGCACTGATCTATATTACAGCATAGAGAAAACTTGAAAACATGGTAAATGAAATAAGCCAGACACAAAAGACCTCATATTGTATGATTCTATTTATATATGATACCCAGAATAGACAAATCTGTAGAGACAGAAAGCAGTTTAGTGGTTGTGGGACTGGGGACAGGGGAGAATGAAGAGTGACTGCTGGATGGGTACAGGGTTTATTTTTGGGTGAGGAAAATGTTCCAGAATGAGTTAGTGATCAGGGTTGTACAACACTGAATGTACTAAATGCCACTGAATTGTACACTTTAAAATAGTTAAAAAGGCTGTTTAGTACACATGGTGTGGGAGATCAAGGGGAAAACAGTGTAGCACAGAGAAGGCAAATAGTGAATCTGTGGCATCTTACTACACCCAAGGACAGTGACTGCATTGGGGTATGGGTGGGGACTTGATAATATGGGTAAATGTAGTAACCACATTGTTTTTTCATGTGAAACCTTCATAAAAGTGTATATCAATAATACCTTAATAAAAAAATAGTTAAAAAGGCAAATTTTATGTTGCATATATTTTGTTACAATAAAAAAATTGTCTATTGGACAGGTCTTATGGTGATGGTAGAACAAAGAGTTCACAAACCCTTCCACCAAAAACACAAATATAAAACTGGACAAAATTATCAAAAACAACAATTTCAGGGCTCTGGAAGTTGAGTAAAGGCACATCAATTGAAAAATGTTTATCTATGAAAAACTGCTGAACTTCAGGTGAGACCAGGAATGTGTGGTGCCCTTGCCTGGGACTGCTCTCATCTCTCCGTCCTTCCCCTCCAGCACGAATGGCGCAACAGTGCCACCAGGGCAAGGCTGGCTGTGAGCGTCAGCAGCTTTGCCGATGGAAAGGGCTGAGTGAGTTACAGTGGAGGGCAAAAAGCAAATGTCGAGCGGTATTGTAACACAGTGAGTAAAAATATTGAGCTCAGTAGGAACTGAGCTGGCAAAGCCCCTATGTCTGCTAGCCTGATATTTCAGTCTCAGGTGGAAGTCAAGCCAGATATTTAACAGCGAGATCCTAGACATGAGAAAGCTGTAGAGGGACTGGATGGACTCTTCACATATCCCTGCCTGGCTGAAAGTCTGCACCCATGTATAGAGAGACCCACAGGGCCCAAGCTCTGTGCACCTCCCTGTCTGACTATGAACATACACAAGGAGGTACCAGGAGGACCCTCTGGAAAGGAAAAGCGGGGGAAGATTTGAAGAGCACCCCAAATTTTAATGTGCTCCTCAACCCACACACAGACTCATAGGCAGAGTGGAAGCCCCAGAGGCACAAGGTATTTGTGCAAAACCTCTGACTTATCATGTTGCCATAAGATAGTGAGACCCCTTAGAAGCCAAACTAAAAAATAAGACTATTTAAAAAACAACTGAGAAATAGAACTCTAGAACACTGCTAGAGAGACAATCTACAGATTTAATCCAGGCAAGTTTCTAAAAAAAAACAAAATAACAAACAAATAAAACACAACCAGCAATAGAAATAACCCTCGGGGCAAAATCAGAATCCAGATTTGCTACAATATATTATTTTAAATGCCCAGTTTTCAACAAAATTATATGAAACATACAAAGAAAACTCCCTGAATGGGCCCAGATGCTCTATTAAGCAAACAAAGACATTGACAAGGCTATTATAAATACGTTCAGATAATTAAAAGAAACTTTAAAAAATCAAAAGAAAATATTATGATGGTAAGTCAACATATAGGATATCACAAAAAAATTAGAAACTACAAAAAAAATCAAGTGGAAATTCTAGAATCAGAAGTACAACAGCAAATGAAGAATTCACGAGAAAGGGTTCAACATCAGATCTGTGATGGCAGAAGGACAAACCAGTGAACTTGAAGATAGTTGAATGGAAATTTTCTAATATGAAGAACAGAGAGAATTAAAATGGAAGAAAAAGGAAGAGAACCTCAGACACCTGTGGTGCACCATCAGTCTTACCAACATATGTGAAATAAAGTCCCAGAATGAAAAAAGAGAAAGTGAAAGAAACAGGCAGATGAAAAACAACACAGTTAGTAAATTATATAGGATGTTAGAAGGTGCAAAATTCTGTGGGCAAAAAAGAAAAGAAATAAAGAAAAAATAGGGGAAGACGAGAAGGATGGAGTTAGGGGCATGAGTTATGATTCTAAATGGAGGGGCCAGGGTAGGCCTCACTGAGAAGGCTACACCTGAACAAAGGCCAGGAGGAGGAGGTATGGGAATTACCTGTATGAAGGGTAGTCCAGGTGGAAGTCAGTGCCAAGTTCCTGAACCGAAGTGGCCTGGCATTGTTCTAGGAACCTCAAGGCCACTGTGGCTGAAGTGGCTGGAGCCACGGGGAGAAGAGGAGACGAGATCTGAAAGACCACTGTGAAATCTGATCACATACATCTTTGCAGGCAACTGCAAGAACTTTGACTTTTATTCTGAATAAAATGGAAGACCCTGGAGGTTTCCTGAGACGAGTGACCTAACTGACATTTTTAATGGAATCACTCTGGCTTCTATGGACAGAGAAATCAGTTAGGAGATTGTTGCAAATATCCAGGTGAGAGATGGTGATTTGGACCAAGGCGAATAGCAGTTGGGGGTGGGGGTTGGGGGCTCGTAAAAAGTGGTTGGATTCTGGATATATTCTGAAAATAGAGGTAGAATAATGTGAGAGAAAGAAGAGACTTTTGGTACATGTTTTTTTTTGTAGAGGAAATAATATTTTATTTTATTTTTATTCATATTTATTTATTTATTTAAATTTTGGTATCATTAATCTACAATTACATGAGCAACATCTCCCCCCATCATGAAATCCCCACCACAAACCCCATTACAGACACTGCCCATCAGTGTAGTGAGATGCTATAGAATCACTACGTCTTCTCTGTGCTATGCTGCCTCCCCCATGCCCCCCCTACATTATGTCTGCTAATCATAATGCCTCTTTTTTTTCCCCTTATCCCTCCCTTCCCACCCATCCTCGCCAGTCCCTTTCCCTTTGGTAACTGTTAGTCCATTCTTGGGTTCTGTGAGTCTGCTGCTCTTTTGTTCCTCCAGTTTTTTTCTTTGTTCTTATGCTCCACAGATAAATGAAATCATTTGGTACTTCTCTTTTTCCGCCTGGCTTATTTCACTGAGCATAATACCCTCTAGCTCCATCCATGTAGTTGCAAATGGTAGGATTTGCTTTCTTCTTATGGCTGAATAATATTCCATTGTGTATATATACTACCTCTTCTTTATCCATTCATCTACTGATGGACACTTAGGTTGCTTCCATTTCTTGGTTATTGTAAATAGTGCTGTGATAAACATAGGAGTGCATATGTCTTCATCAAACTGGGCTGCTGCATTCTTAGGGTAAATTCCTAGGAGTGGAATTCCTGGATCAAATGGTATTTCTATTTTGAGTTTTTTGAGGAACCTCCATACTGCTTTCCACAATGCTTGAACTAGTTTACATTCTCACCAGCAGTGTAGGAGGGCTTCCCTTTCTCCACATCCTCGCCAACATTTGTTGTTGTTAGTATTTTGGATGTTGGCCATCCTTACTGGTGTGAGGTGATATCTCATTGTGGTTTTGATTTGCATTTCTTTGATGATTAGCGATGTGGAGCATCTTTTCATGTGCCTGTTCGCCATCTGAATTTCTTCTTTGGAGAAGTGTGTTCACATCTTCTGCCCATTTTTTAATTGGATTATTTGCATTTTGTTTGTTGAGATGCATGAGCTCTTTATACATTTTGGATGTCAACCCTTTATTGGATATGTCATTTATGAATATTTTCTCCCACACTGTAGGAAGCCTTTTTGTTCTATTAATGGTATCCTTTGCTGTACAGAAGCTTTCAGCTTGATATAGTCCCACTTGCTCATTTTTGTTTTTGTTTCCCTTGCCTGGGGAGATACATTCATGAAGAAGTTGCTCATGTTTATGTCCGAGAGAATTTTGCCTATGTTTTTTTCTAAGAGTTTTATGGTTACATGACTTACATTCATGTCTTTGATCCATTTTGAGTTTACTTTTGTGTATGGGATTAGACAATGATCCAGTTTCATTCTCTTACATGTACCTGTCTAGTTTTGCCAACACCAGCTGTTGAAGAGGCTGTCATTTCCCCATTGTATATCCATGGCTCCTTTATAGTATATTAACTGACCGTATATGTTTGGGTTAATATCTGGACTCTATTCTGTTCCACTGGTCTGTGGGTCAGTTCTTGTGCCAGTATCAAATTGTCTTGATTACTGTGGCTTTGTAGCAGAGCTTGAAGTTGGGAAGCGAGATCCCCCCTGCTTTATTCTTCCTTCTCAGGATTGCTTTGGCTATTTGGGGTCTTTTGTGGTTCCATATGAATTTTAGAGCTATTTGTTCCAGTTCATTGAAGAATGCTGTTGGTATTTTGATAGGGATTGCACTGAATCTGTAGATTGCTTTAAGTAGTATAGCCATTTTCACAATATTAATTCTTCCTAGCCAAGAGTATGAGATGAGTTTCCATTTGTTAGTGTCCTCTTTACTTTCTCTTGAGTGTCTTGTAGTTTTCAGGGTATAGGTCTTTCACTTCATTGGTTAGGTTTATTACTAGGTATTTTATTCTTTTTGATGCAATTGTGAATGGAATTGTTTTTCTGATTTCTCTTTCTGTTAGTTCATCGTTAGTGTATAGGAAAACAACAGATTTCTGTGTATTAATTTTGTATCCTGCAACTTTGCTGAATTCAGATATTAGTTCTAGTAGTTTTGGAGTGGATTCTTTAGGGTTTTTTATGTACAATATCATGTCACCTGAAAATAGTGACAATTTGACTTCTTCTTTACCAATCTGGATGCCTTGTATTTCTTTGTTTTGTCTGAAAGCTGTGGCTGGGACCTCCAGTACTATGTTGAATAACAGTGGGGAGAGTGGGCATCCCTGTCTTGTTCCTGATCTTAGGTGAAAAGCATTCAGCTTCTCACTGTTAAGCATGATGTTGGCTGTGGGTTTGTCATATATGGCCTTTATTATGTTGAGGTACTTACCCTCTATACCCATTTTGCTGAGAGTTTTTATCTTGAATGGATGTTGAATTTTGTCGAATGCTTTTTCAGCATCTATGGAGATGATCATGTGGTCTCTGTCCTTCCTTTTGTTGATGTGGTGGATATTGTTGATGGATTTTTGAATGTTGTACCATCCTTGCATCCCTGAGATGAATCCCACTTGATCATGGTGTATGATCCTCTTGATGTATCTTTGAATTCAGTTTGCTAATATTTTGTTGAGTATTTTTGCATTTATGTTCATCACTGATATTGGGCTGTAATTTTCTTTATTTGTGGTGTCTTTTATCTGGTTTTGGCATTAGAGTGATGTTGGCTTCATAGAATGAGTTTGGAATTATTCCCTCCACTTCTATTTTTTGGAAAACTTTAAGGAGAATGGGTACTATTTCGTCTCTATATATCTGATAAAATTCAGCAGTGAATCCATCTGGCCCGGGGGTTTTGTTCTTGGGTAGTATTTTTATTACTGATTCAGTTTTGTTGCTGGTAATTGGTCTGTTTAGATTTTCTGTTTCTTCCTTGGTCAGTCTTGGAAGGTTGTATTTTTCTAGGAAGTTGTCCACTTCTTCTAAGTTATCCAGTTTGTTAGCATATAGATATTCATAGTATTCTCTAATAATTCTTTGTATATCTGTGGTGTCCATCATGATTTTTCCTTTTTAATTTCTGATTCTGTTATGTGTGTAGATTCTCTTTTTCTCTTAATAAGTATGGCTAGGGGTTCATCTATTTTGTTTATTTTCTCAAAGAACCAGCTCTTGGTTTCACTGATTTTTTTCTATTGTTTTATTCTTCTCAATTTTATTTATTTATTCTCTGATTTTTATTATGTCCCTCCTTCTGCTGATTTTGGGCCTCATTTGTTCTTCTTTTTCCAGTTTCAATAATTGAGACTTTAGACTATCCATTTGGGATTGTTCTTCCTTCTTTAAATAAGCCTGGATTGCTGTATACTTTCCTCTTAGAACCGCCTTCGCTGCGTCCCACAGAAGTTGGGGCTTTGTGCTGTTGTTGTCATTTGTCTCCATATATTGCTTGATTTCTGTTTTAATTTGGTCATTGATCCACTGATTATTTAGGAGCATGTTGTTAAGCTTCCATGTGTCTGTGAGCCTTTTTTTTTTTTGTACAATTTATTTCTAGTTTTAAACCTTTGTGATCTGAGAAGTTGGTTGGTAGAATTTCAATATTTTTGAAATTACTGAGGCTCTTTTTGTGGCCTAATATGTGGTCTATTCTGGAAAATGTTCCATGTGCACTTGAGAAGAATGTGTATCCTGTGGCTTTTGGGTGTAGAGTTCTGTAGATGTCCGTTTGGTCCATCTGTTCTAGTGTGTTGTTCAGGGCCTCTGTGTCCTTACTTATTTTCTGTCTGGTTGATCTGTCCTTTGGAGTGAGTGGTGTGTTGAAGTTTCCTAGAATGAATGCATTGCATTCTATTTCCTCGTTTAATTCTGTTAGTTTTTGTTTCACATATGTCGGGGCTCCTGGGTTAGGTGCATAGATATTTATAATGGTTATATCCTCTTGTTGGACTGACCCCATTATCATTATGCAATGTCCTTCTTTATCTCTTGTTACTTTCTTTGTTTTGAAGTCTATTGTGTCTGATATAAGTACTGCAACACCTGCTTTTTTCTCCCTATTGTTTGCATAAAATACCTTTTTCCATCCCTTCACTTTTAGTCTGTGTATGTCTTTGGGTTTGAGGTGAGTCTTGTAAGCAGCATATAGAAGGGTCTTGCTTTTTTATCCATTCTGTTACTCTGTGTCTTTTGATTGGTGCATTCAGTCCATTTACATTTAGGGTGATTATCAGTAGATATGTACTTATTGCCATTGCAGGCTTTGGATCTGTGGTTACCAAAGGTTCAGAGGTAGCTTCTTTACTATCTAACCGTCTAACTTAACTCTCTTGTTAAGCTATTATAAACACAGTCTGATGATTCTTTATTTCTCTTCCTTATTCTTCCTCCTCCATTCTTTATATGTTAGGTGTTTTATTCTGTACTCTTTTGTGTTTCCTTTGACTGCTTTTGTGGATAATTGATTTTATTTTTTGCCTTTAGTGAGTATTTGGATGGTCTGCTTTCTTTGCTGTGATTTTATTTTCTCTGGTGACATCTATTTAGCCTTAGGAGTGCTTCCATCTAGAGCAGTCCCTTTAAAATATCCTGTAGAGGTGGTTTGTGGGAGGCAAATTCCCTCAACTTTTGCTTGTCTGGGAATTGTTTAATCCCTCCTTCAAATTTAAATGATAATCATGCTGGATACAGTATTCTTGGTTCAAGCCCCTTCTGTTTCATTGCATTAAATATATCATGTCATTCTCTTCTGGCCTGTAAGGTTTCTGTTGAGAAGTCTGGTGATAGCCTGATGTGTTTTCCTTTGCAGGTGATCTTTTTTCTCTCTCTGGCTGCCTTTAATACTTTGTCCTTGTCTTTGATCTTTGCCATTTTAATTATAATATGTCTTGGTGTTGTCCTCCTTGGGTCCTTTGTGTTGGGAGATCTGGGGGCTTCCATGGTCTGAGAGACTATCTCCTTCCCCAGCTTGGGGAAGTTTTCAGCAATTATTTCTTTGAAGACACATTCTATCCCTTTTTCTCTCTTCTTCTTCTGTTACCCCTATAATGCGAATATTGTTCCGTTTGGATTGGTCACACAGTTCTCTTAATATTCTTTCATTCCTAGAGATCCTTTTATCTGCCTCTGCCTCAGTTTCTCTGTATTTCTGTTCTCTGATTTTTATTCCATTAACAGTCTCTTGCACCTTGTCCGTCTGCTCTTAAGACCTTCTATTGATTGTTTCATTTCTGTTATCCCTCTTCGGACTTCATCCCTTAGCTCTTGCATATTTCTCTGCAGGTCCATCAGCATTGTTATGACTTTTATTTTGAATTCTTTTTCAGAAGGATTGGTTATATCTATCCCACCAGGACCTCTCTCTGAGGTTGTCTGAGTGATTTTTGACTGGACCAGATTCTTCTGTCTTTTCATGGTGATAGAAGTGGTCGCAGGCAGGTGGTTCATGTGTCAGCTGGGAGAACAATGTCCCTTCCTGCTTGCTGGTCACCTTGCCCTTCTCTGCTGCCTGTGTCGGTTACTCACACACTGCTGCCTGTGTCGGTTACTCGCATGCTGGGAGCATTCTCTGGGATAATTCCCTGTGCTGCCATGGGCAGGGAGGCCCTGGGGATAGCCTAGCACCGTCCGGGGGATCGCAGTCACTTGGAGTGTGCTCTTCTGCGAGAACGGCGCCCCTTCATGCCTTCCGGACCTTGCTCCAGCTTCCACTGCCTGTGCCAGTTACCCGCACACTGGGAGCAGTCTCTGGGATAATTCCCTGAGCTGCTGTGGGTGGGGCAGCCCTCAGAATAGCCTGGAGCCCTGTGGGGGATGGCAGACGGGCCAGGTGTGTTCTCTTGTGAGAACAGTGCCCCTTCATGCCTTCTGGACCTTGCTCTGGGTTCTTCTGTCTGTGCTGGGCAGCTGTGCACTGGCGGCAGCCTCTGGGTCTGTTCTGGTTAGCTGCGCACTGGGAGAAGACTGTGTGGTTGCTGTGGGCGGGGCTGTTCCCTGGCTGCTCCACAGCTGTGGCAGGTCAGGCGGTTTGCTTGCAGCACCAGCTGCGGGGAATGAATGGCAGGCTGCTTATCACCTTGAGGTGGTTCAGGGCTGGGTTACCCCCCAGGGAGTTAGGGCACCTGACGTTCCTTAAGATTCCCAGCCTGCTGGGCTGAGTGTGCCTGGAGGATTTTGTCCAGCTGATGAGCCCTTGTCCCTTTAAGACTTTTAAAAAGTGCCCGCTTTTCTTTTGTCCCACGGGAGCTGGCTGTGGGGACCCACACGCAATCTCTGTCCAAGATTTTACTTTTTCATTTCTCCAATATCCAGTACACCATGCAATGTGTGTCTGTGCTCCCAGAGCGGATTACTAGGGCTGGCTATTCAGCAGTCCTTTGCTTACACTCCATCCCCACTCTGATTCTTTTCCTCCTGCCGGTGAGCTCGGGTGGGGGGGAGTGCTCAGGTCCCACCGGGTCACAGCTTTGTATCTTACCCTTTTCATGAGATGCTGAGTTCTTGCAGGTGTAGATGTAGCCTGGCTGTTGTACTGTATCTTCTGGTCTCTCTTTTAGGAGTAGTTGTATTTGTTATATTTTCAAAAATATATATGGTTTTGGGAGGAGATTTCTGCCGTCCTACTCATGCCACCATCTTGAGCCCCTCCTCAGTACATGATTTTTTATATGCTGCTGGATTCTATATGCTAGCATTTTATTTTAGGATTTTTACAAATATACTAATGAGTTTGGGCTAAATTTTCTTTTCTCATGCTAGCATCCCAGATTGGTTTGGCATCAATTAACAGGTCCACAGTATGCAAATTCCAAAACCAAAAAGTTCTGAGAACTAGCAGTACCATTTTATTTTGGAGGGTGGGGTGGGGAGGTATGTTTTCAGCAAACTCACTTGGCAGCAAACTCTGATTGGAATCTATCTGAGTCTATTTATAATTTTCATTTATCCCACTCAGGTTTTACTCTAAAAATATTAATATATTTGATTGTGGAAGCTGGTCCAGACTTTGCTGGGGATTGTTACATACAACTTACACACTGCATTTATCTTTCTAAGTTACCAAACCCCAAAAAGTTTAAGATAAAGGACTGTGGACCTGGTTTAGCCTAATAAAATGAACTGGTCAGCTTTCCCCCTCCTCTGTCCCCCTTTTCTTTATTTGAAGTAGTTTGTGCAAGAAAGGGGACAATTTGTTTCTTTGAAATGTGGGACATTTGTTTGTAAAGCTATCTGGGCTTCACTGCTGGTGTGTGTGTGTGTGTGTGTGTGTACTTGGGGGTTGGGGGTGTTGGTGGTGGGGGTGGTAGTCAATTCTCTAGTGCCATTCTACCCCATCGTACACCAGGGCCAAGCCTTCTGGCTCCCTTTGAGGAAGCCTGATCTTGCAGTTCAAAGAAAGCAGAAACATCAAAGACCAGTGGTTACTGGGCCATTCAATTTGCAGACACTACTGGCTTTTTAGCTGGAGTTGGGAAATAAAAGGCTTTCAGAATTATATTTAAGTTACAGAGTCCGAATTTTAATTTTACCTCTAGGGGGCAGTCATGGATCATAAATTGCTATGTTGTTTTTTTTTAATTACCTAGATTAATAACTAGATTAAACAGAGTGCCCTTTCAGTTAAGCTCTGTTTCCCCCACTTCATAGATGCGTAAACTGAGCCTTAGAAAAGCTAAGTAACCTGCTTGGTTTGTAGAAGTTGTAAGCTGCAGAAGGCAGATTTGGGATTTTAACCTAGATCCATTTACCACTAAAGTCTATGCTCTTAACAGTGTATTCTCAGTGTCTCTCTCTTTCCCATAGACATAGTATAGTAAAGTGGTTAAATGTGCCGACTCTGAGGTCAGCCTGCTTGACCAGGGTGAGTGCCACATGAGAGCCTGCAGGAGAGAATGGCATCAGGAATTTGATTCCCATGAAAAGTCAAGGTTCCTATCATACTTATCTACCATCCCTGACCAGCTGTGTGACTAAGGGAAGGTTACCTAGTTATTCTGTGGCTCAGGTTCCCTATCATAAAAATGTGCTGTAAAAATGTAAAGGAAATTTTTTGTTGAGCCTTGAACATATGCAGATGGACTTACCTGCTCCATGACTCTGAGCCATGGAGCTAATAATAAATTAGCCATTTATTGCTAATAAAACATGAGAAAGCCATCAGTCAGGGCCCCAAGAGAAGAAACCAAAGCAAAGGCTTCTTGGAGAAATAATCAGAACCAGTAAAAAGAAAAGCCCAATGATGAACTTGTTATATTTGTGATCTGTGCCTACTGTACTATTTGGATTCAACCTAATGGGATTGTTGGGTCAATAAAGTTAAAAAAAAAACCCACAAATGAAATGGGGCCTCAGCTCCATTAAAACCAAACAATCCTGTGTTGACAACCTAAAGACTTATTTAAACCAACCAGTCACCTCTCCTGCTGAAACTGGTTTCTACCCTTAGAAACTCACCCTTGCCTTTGGACTGGGAGTCAGTCTTCATAGAGCTTGTTCGTAATCCCTTGTACATTACTTACCTTCCATGCTTTAGTTAATCATCCCGAGTTGTTCATTAACATTTAATTGACAGAGCCAATCCCACATGGTCTCACTTCTGATCAAGTTGCCGGCTAGCAAGGCAGAAGTGTGGACTTCAGAGTCCTGGCTCCAGCCTCCCAAAGCAGGGAATAGAAGGGAGGGTTCCAAGCAGAGAGACGACAGCCCAAGCACGGGCCAGTGTCCCAGTCAGGTAAGGTCCTTTTATTAAGGAGCTTCTACTCCACAATGAATGAACTGTGACAGTAGAAGACTGGATTTGAGACACGCCTCACTGGAGACCACCATACCAACAACAGGGGGGACCAGGAGGAGTGCTGGGGCTTCCAGGAAGCTGTCGTCCAGCAAAACCTGCAGGAGGTGAGGGAGCAGCCTTCTGGGTATCTAGGAGCCATGTGGCTCTGCGAGTTGAGCATTTGTGCAGAGAGAAGAGTAAGGGTAGAGGCCCTGACAGGGGACGTGCCTGCCCTCAAGGAATGGTACAGAGGCCATGAGATGCTAACTTTACATGCCAACTGGGCTGGGCCATGGTGCCCTGTTCTTTGTTCAAATACCTGTCTAGCTGTTGTATGAGGGTACTTTTTGGATGTGATCAGTCTTTAAATCAGTAGATTTGAGTAAAGCCGATTACCCTCTCTAATATGGGTAGGCCTCATCCAATCGGCTGAAGACCTGAAGAGCAGACTGAGGTCCCCTGAGGAAGCAGGAACTCTGCCCCGACATGGCAGCACAGAAATTCTGCTGGGGTTTCCAGGCTTCAGACCAAGACTCCAACGTCTACTGTTGCTGAATTTCCAGCTTGCTGGTCTCCCCTGTAGATTTTGGATTTGCCCCCACAATTCTGTGAGCTAATTCCTTAAAATAAATCCCTCTCTTTCCATATACATAATATGGTTCCTATTGGTTCTGTTTCTCTGAAATACTCTAATACAGGCCAGGGTAGCAGAGGGAGTGGGCAGTGGGGTGCGTTCTGTGAAATGTGGCCGGAGGCAAGGCTCGTGGGTGGGAGCTGAGAGTGCAGGGCCTTGTAGCCCACGGGAGGGCTCTGGCTTTTCTGTGGGCTGGGAAGTCACTGGAAAGGGTGAGTGAAAGGGTGACCCCATCTGACTTCTGTGTTCACAGCTCCCTGTGGCTGCTGTGAGGAGAAGGGACTGCGGGGGCAAGGACGGAGGCAGGGAGCCCAGTGAGGAGGCCACTGCAGGGAAGGACACATGCTGAAGGCTTTGGGGTGGAGGTCTACAGGAGTGGGGAGGTGGGGGGTTACAGTGCAGATGGTGAGAAGTGGACAGATGCCTCTTAAACATGTGACTGTTGGGTGTCCAAATCTGGACTTTGGGGCCTGAGCTGGAGATGTAAATTTGGCAGCTTTGAGCTGGCCTCACCCAGAGCCACAGAGGGAGGCCTATGGAGCTCCACCCAGGACTCAGGCCTGAGTTCTCTCTCCTCAGATCCTCCTCACGGTGTCCTAGGGAGCCTGTTGCAGCACTGCACCTCCCTATTTGGGGTCCCTCAAAAGGAGCGCCAGCCTCTGTGCTGGAGGCAGGGTGGGTACTGTTCACTGCACTGGGTCATCACCCCACAGGCTGCAGTTATTCACAAAAAACAGGAACGAGCCTAGAAGACACCAAACCTGGTTACCCAGTAACCCAGTCCTGAGTGAGAGGCAGGCGGACAGGCCTCATCTTCTCACCAGAGCTGGTTACGGCTAGTCCAGGGAACACAGCCGGCTTTCATCTCCTGGGCCAACCTTCATTAGTTAAGTTTGGCTCTGGGTGGAGGCATGTTAACAAAGAGGAAGGGGAGCAGTAATCTCTCAGTAATGTCTCCGATAGGGGCAGGGAAAAGGAGAAGCTTTAAATACCTCGATGTGGGCCTAATATTTAGCTCTGTCCTTCTCTCAAAGCAGCCCAGGTAGGGCACTTGAGGCTTGGCACGGGGGTGCTGGAGACAGCTGAAGCATTAGTGCCAGGAGCTTGGGTGGAGTCCACTCATTTATTCAGCAAATACTTTTTGTGCCGATAGCTATGCTAACTGCAAGGTGTAAAAAAGTGCAAACCAGCAGACTCTGTAAACCTGCAGTTTCAGTGGGTTGAGGTTACCATGACAAAAACACCACAGACTGGGTGGCCTGAACAATAGAAATGCATTTCCCCATAGTTCTGGAGGCTGGGAATTCCAAGGTCAAGGTGCCAGCCAGTTCAGCTCCTGGTGAGGACCCTCTTCCTGACTCACGGACAGCCATCTTCTCACTGTGCCCTTACATGGCCTTTCTTCTGTGTGTTCCTTTTCAGGGAAAGGGAAGATTGAGAGGAAGAAAACAAGATCTCTCTCTTCCTCTTCTAAGACCACCAGTCCTATTGGATTTGGGTCCCACCCTTACAACTTCATTTAATTTTTTAAATTGAAGTATAGTTGACATATATAATTTCATTTAATCCTAATTACCTCCTAGAGACCCTATCTCCAAATAAGTTGGGGTTTAGGGCTTCAGCTTATAAATGTTGGGGGAGGGCCACAATTCACCCCTAAGCGCCCACCCTCATGGAGATCATAGTCTCATGAAGACTGATAGGTCAACAGTATAAACAAGTCAACAAAAATATAATCACAAGTCTTGTTGAAAAATAAACAGAGCGTAGCAGAGAGGGAGAACCTCATCTATACAGGTACAAGCTAACCAGTGCTCTCCAAGGATGTGACACTGAGATTTGGACCTGAAGGATAAGAAATAGCTATTCAGTGAACAGGGAGGTAGATGGTCCAGGGAAAGGGACCCACGAGCACAAAGGCCCTGAGGTAGGGAAGAGCTTAGCATGTTTGCAGAACTGAAAGGACAGTTTTTGCTTTTGAAAAGATTACTCTGGTTTCTGTGTGGAGAAAAGACAATACAGGAACATGAGTGGAGGAAAGCAAATCAATTCCGCGGCTATTGCCATCATCAGGGCAAAAGACGATCGGTGATCAGAACTAGAGTAGTAAAAGCAGAGATGGAGAGGGGTGGATCGATCTTAATATATATCATTTGAAACTAGACATGATAGGATTTATTGATTGATTAGGGTTTGGGAGTATGAAAGGGAGATGGAAAGAGTGACTCGTAGGTGACTGGCCTGAGCCACTGGATGACTAGTGTTACTGAGGATTGATATGTGGACGCCTGCGGGAGGCCCAGATTTGGAGGGGTCAATCAAAAGTTCTAACTGGACTTGTTTGATTTGACATACCTGTTAGATATCTAACTGAAGAGCCTATAAAAGGGACCCAGATGAAGCCAGTGAATTACAGGAAAGGTGTGACATGGAAGTCAAATGAAGAAAGTGTTTCAAGGAGGAGTTTGTTCATCTGCGTTGATGGTTGTTGAGGGGATTAAGAGCAACAGAATATACAATCGCTATTGGATTTGGTAAAGGGGAGGACATGCCTTTAGATAGGAGATGGACACTTCTCCATTTTCACGGGGGCAGAAGACATGGATCCAGACATGAGTGGTTTATAAACTTGGTGATAGAAAAGACAATGGAGTTCCCTTTTTTCCCTAACAAAATGCCAATAAAATGACCTCGTGAGTTGCCATTAATCAGAAAAAGGCATATGAGATCATTTAAATTCCATCAAACATATTTTAGGTAATATGAGCTATAAGACCAACCTTTGATATAGTGACTATAAAAAGGGCTTATATTACAGTTGTAATGTGAGAAGAATCACCATGGATGTTTGCAACTCACCAGATCTCACTAGGTGAAGATCTCTGGTCATTTGTTACAAATAACCAGAGATGGTTATTAATTAGAGATAAGCCATCTCCAGCTAAGCCTTGAACAAATACAATTGCATGAGTTCTAATCCCTTAATAAATTCCTTTTTCTACATTATTCATCCTTCCAACCCTGCCTGATACAAACCATGAACCTAATTGAGCAACACTGACATTCTGAATGGTACAAGTGCCACACAAGTTCACCTTCAACTTTTAAGAAACACTGGGGACTTCTTTGATCCCACATTTACTTTACCAGCAATTTTAATATCTTAAAATTTTTTCTCCCTCAGATTCAGAAGATTTTTATTTCTGCTATTTAAAAGAAACATTTACCCATACACCATTGTCTCTTGATCCTGGGTGTTCATCTTTAAAATTTTTCTGTAAATTCTGGATAATAAGGAGAACAAAACCCTGCCACTCACTACTCAGACAAGTATCAAAATGCACCAACAATAAAACCAAAGTGGAGGGTAAACAATTTGGAAGTGAGTAATTCAAGGATAAAGATAAACTGATGATTCTTCCAAAGCAGGAAGAATGAGCAATGCCGTGCGCGCTGTCTGGAGAGACGTGGGCGAAGTAGCAGATAGAGCCGCCAGTGTTTCTCAGAAGAGGCTATTTTAGGAGGCCCATTTATCAATGTTCATGATGGTATCCACCGGACTAATGAGTTTATATTGTAACTTATATTTATAAAAAATTAATTTTGCTATTTATCACAGTTACTATATGCCATTTGGCAACTACTGTTAGTACTTCAATATGTCATCAACCCTCCAATCCTAACAGTGCATACCTGTTTAGCAGCTCTATTAGCACAGGGCCTGCCACGGAACCTGGGTAGAGGGTGGGGCAGGACTGAGTTATTTGCTTAGAGGTCTCTCCCCACCTGAAAATTCTTTCAGAATTCAAATTATAGAAATATTGTGTTTTCTCTTATTAAACAGAAAAAAGCATTTCCCTTATGCTGTCAAACCCCATGTCCTCACCCTTTGCACATCTGGTTTATTCTGGGGACCCTTTCTCTCCCATTCAATGCTTCTCACCCAAGCACACTCACTGCCTTCCTTTTACTTCTCCTCATTTGGCTTCTGTCTTCCCTGAACTTAAATAAGATGGACAAGTCGGTAGTTCTCAAACGTTAATGTACACAAAATGCAGATTCCCAGGAGTCACACCAGAGTTTCCAATTTTGAGACAGTAGGGTATTGTCCAGGTTACTTTAAGCCCGGCACCCTGTGGATCCAGGCTACCTCTCCACCTTCCAGCCCCATTCAGTCAGCCTGGACGCCCCAAAGTAACCGGGCTCTCGTTGTAAATCAGGAGGGTGAGTGAGGCTGCAGACCCACCAGATCATATGGCCCCAGATGGCCGTCAAGTCTCAGCCAGAACCTAGAACTTTCTTTAGGCACTGGGAAACAGCTTCCATCTGTTGAGCCCCTACTATGTGCCTAACCCTGAGCTATGTATTTTTTTCATGCATTGCCTCATTTAATGCTGACAACAAATTCTACAAGCCCAAGATCATCATTAGTTCTTCAGAGAGGAGGACACCAAGTATCAGTGAGTCCCACCAGGGAGCATAGAGCAGAACTGGGATCCTAATCCTAATCAGTCCTGCCCTTTCCCTTCCTACATGCTCACCCAAGAGCAGGAGCTAGAATTTGGATGCAGAATTGAGCCCCAAACTCAGTCTAGCTACCTGTTGTCTACCAGGAACAGGGGAATAAACCTAGCACTTCCCTGTATATGGGTTGGCTACTGCCAGGGTTCCCCCCACCCCAGTGCCCTAATGCATAGGAACCTTCCCACCCAGCACCTATATGGCCGCAGTACCAGAATGGGGGTCAGGCTCCCAGTCACCTTCCATATTACAGGCGGAGGAGGCTTTAGGAGCAAGTCTGCAGACTCTCCTGACAACTCTTACCGGCTCACCCCTCTTGTCAGCTGCCAGCACTCTAGTCCAGACCTCCATCCCCTCAAGCCCTCCATCTCTCCCACCTCCATGTGTAGCTCCCTCCAGCCCACTCTCCACCTAGAAGCCTGAGGAACACTTAAACATGTGATTCAGGTCATTCCCATTACCCAGCCCTGGCCGCAAAAGTTTGAAGGCACTTAGATAAAATCTAATCCCTGGCCAGTCGTCTCTCCGCAAACTCACTTCCCTCCAGCCACAAAAGTCGTCTTTGAGCTCCTGCGATGAGCCCTCTTCCTCACCTCCGGATCTCTGCCCAGGTAGCCCCTTCAGCCTAGAACACTCTTCCTCTTCTTTCACTTGCTGGCCACTACCAATCCTTTAGATGTCATTTTCTTGGAGGCAGTCCCAACACCTCCAATCTGGCATCGAATTCAGTGCCTCCTTATTTGGTCACAGCATCCTGTTCATTTCTCTCTCAGCATATTGTGACAATGATATGTACATTACGGTCTTGGTTTACTTTTTGGGTCCCTTGCTCCTATTTGACTGTAAACTGTATGAGAAGAGCTGCCATGTTTTTCTTTATGGTGGTTACTTTCTTGTGTCAAGTTGACTGCACCATGGGGTGCCCTGAACAATATTCTAGGTGTACCCATGAGGGTGTTTCTGGATGAGACCGACATTCAGTTAGTGGGCTCAGTGAGGCAGATTGCTCTCCCCGGTGTGAGTGGGCCTCATCCAATCTGCTAAGGCCTAAACAGAACAAAAAGCTGAGGGAGAACTCATTCTTTCTGCCTGCCTATCTCCCAGTGGCCACCTTGGTCTCCTGCCTTTGGACTTGGACTAGGACTGGAAGTTACACCATCAACGCTTCTGGGTCCTCAGCTTGCTGACTGCAGATCTTGGGACTTCTCAGCCTCCATAATTGTGTGAGCGATTCCTGATAATAAACCTATCTATCTGTCTGTCTATCTAATCTCTTTTTGGCTCTGTTTCTGTCAAGAACCCAGACAAATACAGTCTCATTCACACGTGCATTCCCAGAGCTTAGTACTTAATATGCATCCAGTAAATAAGTATTAAATGGATGAATGATGAAAGTTAAAGGGAAGGCAGATGTAGCACTCACATGAAAAAGGACGCTCAGGGTTGTGAAGGTGGAGAGAGCAGAGCCTTCCCCATGGACCCCCTCAATGAGTAGATGCCTGCTTCACAAAGACTAGAGGCCTGTGTAAGAGGAGGAAGCAGCCTGACTTCTTTGTCTGCCCTCAAATCTTCCTGTGTTTGCCCTTATTTCCTTTCCTACCACCTCAAAGGAGAAGGTGCCCCGTTTCCCTTTTCCAGACTGTTCCACCAACCTTTGCCTTCAGAATCTTCCTTCCACCCTTTCCCCTTCTTCTCATCTGCACCAAGGGCCCCCGATAATATCCCTGTTCTCTGGAAGCGTCTGAAGTCTGTAACCACTGTCCAGTGCCTCTTTAGTTTTCTGTCATTTTCTGGCTCTATCTCTGGCTCTTTGATTATGTGCTCAGTGAAATGAGAGCAATAATAATTGCTAAAATGTACTAACAGTTTATGTACCAGACAACGTTCTTAACACTTAAGAAGCATAGTTGCATTTAATCCTCACAACAGCCTTGTAAAGTAAGCTCTAGTCTCATCCTAGTTTTACAAACGAGGAAACCAGAATGGTTAGGTGGCTTGTCCAAGATCACACAGGGAGTGAAGTGGAAGATGTAGCTCTGATTGGAACAAAGGACCTGACTTTCCATTTCATTCTCTCCTTGCATGCCCTCCCTGCCCATGCTAGAATACTCCAAGGAAAAGCCTTCTTCCCGCTCCCTGGTTCCTCCACCCATTTTCCCTCAAAGGCCTCCAGAACCTTTGGGGACACTTAACAGCCCCTTCAAAGTGAGCCCACAGCGCTCTCTGCTGGCATCTGCCTCTCACTACACCTCCTGTCTCTGACCTTAAATGGCCTTTATTAGTTGAGACATTTGGCTGACAGCCACAGAAACCACCTCTGGCTTACTTAAGGGAAAAAAGGGTGGGGAGTGAGAGGAGCAGGGGATGAATATTAGAGGGGTCATGGGGTATCCCATGGATTCCAGGACAGGGTTGAACAGCCAAGAAATTGAATAGGACACCACAGGACTTTCTTCCTAGAGCTCTTCCATCCATGTGCTTCTGCTCCAGTGACACTGAGGTTTCTGCCTCGCCATTCAAAATTCCAAGCTCCCAGAAGACAACATCTGATTGGCCCAACTTGAGCCACATAATTTCCACAAGTATATAGTGAGGGTGTGGGTGTGGGGCCTCCCAAGGTGGCTCACTTCCTCTAATGGCCAGGCTGGCCCCTATATGCCTTGATCTGCATCTGTATTTCCAAAGGCCCTTGGAAGTCTTAGGAGTTCAGCCAGGCATGCAGGGTGTGTACGTATGTGTATGTGGCCAAAGGACAGGGCATGCCCTGGGCTCAGTGGCTGAGCATCCCAGGGCCAGTAGAAGGTGGAGCTGTGCCAGGGATGGGCAATAGCAGACAGAGGGGAGGAGGTGAGTTGATCCCTGGATCAAGGGAGTTGATTCCTTTCACCCTCTCCCCCATGCTGAATACTCCCAATCCTAAGCCCATAGTTTCAATCACTTTTTTTATTAAGGTATTATTGATATATAATCTAATGAAGGTTTCATATGAGCAACATTGTGGTTACTACATTCACCCATATTACCGAGTTCCCACCCAACACCCCATTGCAATCCCTGTCCATCAGCATAGTAAGATGCTATAGAGTCACTACTTCTCTTCTCTGTCTATACTGTCTTCCCCATGACCCCCCTACATTATGTGCACTAATAATAATGCCCCTTAATCCCCTTCTCCCTCCCTCCTCACCCACCTTCCCCACCCTTTTCCCTTTGGTAACCACTAGTCCCTTCCATTGTGTATATGTACCACATTTTCTTTATCCATTCATCTACTGATGGACACTTACGTTGCTTCCATTTCTTGGCTATTGTAAACTGTGGCTGTGATAAACATAGGGGTGCATATGTCTTTTTTTTATATAATTTATTTTGGTATCATTAATCTACAATTACATGTGCAATATTATGGTTATTACACTACCCCCTTCATCAGGTCCCCCCCACCAACCCCATTACAGTCACTGTCCATCACATATGTCTTTTTGAATCTGGGATCTTGTTTTCTTTGGGTAGATTCCCAGGAGTGGAATTCCTGGGTCAAATGGTATTTCTATTTTGAGTTTTTTGAGGAAACTCCGTATTGCTTTCCATAATGGTTGAACTAATTTACATTCCCACCAGCAGTGTAGGAAGGTTCCCCTTTCTCTGCATCCTTGCCAGCATTCATTGTTGCTTATCTTTTGGATGGTGGTCATCCTAACTGGTGAGAGGTGATATCTCATTGTGGTTTTAATTTGCATTTCCCTGATGATTAGTGATGAGCATCTTTTCATGTGCCTGTTGGCCATCTGAATTTCTTCTTTGGAGAAGTGTCTGTTCAGATTCTCTGCCCATTTTTTAATCAGGTTATTTGCTTTTTGGGTGTTGAGGTGTGTGAGTTTGTTTCAATCACTTTTAATTCCTGAAGTTCAATTAAAGTTTCAGTTTCACATTTGACCTAAGCTCTTTCCCAGCCCGCACCGCATGAAGGGTAGGCTCCAGGCTTCAGGGGCTGGGGGCAGACAGAGAGCTCTCACACACTCACCCCTTCCTTGTGATTGCTTCTCTAGTGTGGGCTTAGGGAGGAGGGAGAAAGGAAAAAACAGGTTTCTCATGTGACTGCCCACGGTGAGCTGGGGCAGGCCTCTTTCTGTGGACATAACCTCTGTTCCCCTGCTTGCATAGCCCCATATCGGTCGCTGGGCTTTCAGTGTCCAGCACCAGGGTAGTGATTCAAATGGCGGGCAACCATACAGATACCAGCCCATCAGAACAGTTGCCAGCCAAGCCCTGGAGCAGGGCTCTGAAGGCCCTCTGCTGTGCCAGGCCAGAGGTGGGGGGGCAGTGGCAGTTCCACCTGGAGGTTCAAAAGCTCAGGGAATCCCAGAGATGAGGGCAAGGGGGTCAGGTGGCATTCGGGGAAGAGGCTGTTTGCTAACTGATTCAGAAATGTTTCCATATTTTAACAACTGGTGTGGTTGTTCTGGTGTGTTCTGGTTGAATTTCAGCCTTGCCACCACTATTCAATTCATTGTCTGTAGACTAGAGCCAGAAGTGAGATCCCAAAAGGCTCTACTGGTGCCAGACTTAATCCCAAGCCATTCTCTTTGCTATCGATGACTTCTAGAAACACAACTACACTTTTTTTGCTATCCCCAGTTCCTTTGCTGTGGTCCCAGCATGCCTGTGGCTTCCAGTCTTATCTAGCCTCATTACCCTCAACTTCAGGGCATATAACTGTGCTGTCCAGTCTAATAAGCACAAGTTACATGTGATTTTTAAAAATAAAATTCATTAAAATTAAAAAAAAATTCAGTTCCTCTTTCACACTAGCCACATTTCAAGGGCTCAATAGCCACAAGACTGGTAGCTGCCTAGATATAGAACATTTCCATTGTCGCATAAAGTTCTATTGGTTGGCAATCTATTGGTCTATAGGATCTATCTTCTATGACTCAGGAACTGACCTCTTAAGGACACAAGCTTTACCCTCTCCCTCACCGACATTGCCACCACATCGTCTCTCCCATGGCTTCTTCCTACCTTGTCCTACCCCTGCCCTTGCAGCACCCAGCAGATTGACACACCTTATGGGCCAGCTGAGATAGAACTGAGAAACAAGAGCCAGACTTCCCTTCCTGAGGATACCCCAAAACTTCATGAGCTGAATCTTTGGGATCCCCTCCTGGAGCTTTGGGGAAGGGAGCCATTTGATTACACCCACAAGGAATGGAGAAGATAGTGTATTTCCCTTTACAATCATAGTATTTCTCCTGTCTCAATCCTCTTTCTGGAGATCTAATGGGAGGGCAGAGAGATTCTTGGGCTAGTTCTGAAGTTGCGCATCTCTCAGCAACACTGCAGGGAGGTGGCTGAAGCTACACTCATCAGTACTCTGAACTTATAGTACACTTTCTGCTTGCTTTCAACTCTGTCCTCACCCTACTATGCTCTGTCTCTTGTATAGCAAGGGGCTGGAAGCCTGTCAACTACATTTCTCAGATTTCTTTATTGACTGGCTTCCCTCTAGGTTTTACCAATAAGAGACACCGACAGGAGTTTGGAAGGCAGAGGAGAGAAGCCTTTTTCCCTTTTTCTAGCACGGTAGGAGCAGCGTCTGCCAGAGCAGCAGAAACAGTGGGTGGGCGCAGGCTCCTGGGTTCCTCCTCAAGCAGTACTCTTGCACAGGAGGTGGTGGTGATGGCAGCACGGTGCCCGTGACCTCTAGCTCTGGCAGTGACAACACTAGCAGCAAGTGACCTCAGACTTCCACACTGCAGCATAAGCGAAAGTGTGAGCTCCTGGCTTCCTGCGGGCAGCAGGGTTGGTCGGTCTAGTGGGAGCAGCAGGGGCTCCAGCCCACCTAGCCGTGCAGTGGGTAGTATTGCCCCTCCAGCCTGGGGTTGGCAGTGGCGTCCTTCAATTACAAATGTCCGGGTAACCTCAATGTCTGTGATTTGTCTCTCCAGCCCTTCTAACACATTTGTGTCCAACCTCTTGTATTAAATTCTTCCTTTGACCTACTAGAATGGTTTTTGTGAGAGGAAGTGATGTGGACCACTCCCGGAGCAAAGCCCCCAGAAGCAGGCATGCTTCCTCCACTCTCGCTTTCCCTTTTTGCTGGCTGGAGGCTCTGAGGGATGGTAAAACCACAAGGTAGAAGGAGCCTCAGTTCCAAATCCCTGTGAGAAGGAGAGCCACCCATCAACCTGACACTGACCCTAGACTGTATGTAAACAGGAAATAAACTTCTATTGCATTTGAGTCATTGTATGTTTGGGTCTGTTTGTTGTAGCAGCTTAGCCTTTGCCCCAACTAACATGACAGCCATGATTTATATATTTATGCTAATATACTGCTTCCTCGTGCCAGGCACTCTGCAAAGCACCTGTCCTCACCGAGTCCCCACACAGTGAGTAGCTCTTTTTTTTATTCCCATTTACATTCCAGGAAACTGAAATGCAGAGAGGATAAGTAACATGTCCAAGGGCTGTCTAACTTGAAAGCCTATGCATTTGGACAGACATAGATAATTTAAATACATATATACATAGTGTGTGTGTGTAAATAGATAGCTAACTGTACCCTCTGTGTATGGCCCCAGGACCTTGATGTGTGAATTGTATCAACTGGATTTCTTTGCCCTCTAGCTTCCAGTTGGTTTGGCCAATGGGACACACAAGTAGGAGAATGGAACATGGGAGTAGGAGGAGGTCAAGGTATTTATTCCACCCACCCTCCATCTCTATTTACAAGCCACATGTTAGCAGTGGCTATGTTCCCTTACCAAAGGCCACGACTCCCATTGGAAGATTGTCTCCTATAACAGCTCTGCTGTCTTCTTTTGCCCCTTGAGGCCTGGAGGTGGTAATGGCTCTCCACTGGTGGTAGCCCAAGGGTGCTTGACAGCACCTTGGTGATTTCTCTCAACCCCACCCACGTGTGTGTAAAGAGTTCCTATACTGACCTGTCTTCGTTAGTTACCATTCTGAGTGCCATCTGTGTCCTGTCAGTACCCTAAAGAGCATAGCTTGTGTGTGTTTTTATAATTTAGGAACTCTTGTCCTTGGTAAGAACACCCACCTTCCCAACTCCGGGAACACATGCTTTGGGAGGAGTTGGCCTTATCTAGGGGTAGGCAAGTGACTCAGCCCTGGCCAAGCAGAGTACTGCATCCTCTGTGTCCAGCTACTGATTCTGAGCTTAGCATGGATCCCAAAATCAGGCCAAGGAGAACCAGCCCAGGATGTTGACTGACTGTAGTGGGGAAAAGAAGCTTGTTTTTCTGTGGGACACCAACCTGACACAATGTCAGCCTAGAGATGCTGGCAAGTGTGGATCCCTTTATGTGGATCCCAAGAATGAAGTCAACACCAGAGAGCCAAATCCCTAGAGCCCACTCTACTGGGGTTTGCCCTTACTGGAGCTACTACCTTCTCTTTTTGCCTTACCCATTGTGTGCTGGATTTTCTGACACTGGTAACCAAGAATCACAACTGATGAAGAAATATGCCAAATTTGTATGTATCTTCTGCAACAGAAATTACCTCTAGATAACTTAAGTAAACAAAAACAAAAACAAAAACAAAAGAAAATACACTGGAGAAGAGGGATGTGGGGTGATCACAGAACCAGAGGAAGAGCAGAAGT
This sequence comes from Smutsia gigantea, assembly GCA_032199065.1. Classification (NCBI taxonomy): domain Eukaryota; kingdom Metazoa; phylum Chordata; class Mammalia; order Pholidota; family Manidae; genus Smutsia; species Smutsia gigantea. The sequence continues at coordinate 110,346 of JAVSCE010017457.1, forward strand.
AGGTCTTGGAAAGGCTGTGAATCAGTCATCCCTGGGAATTCAGAGAGCAGGAATGAAGACAGAAGCATCAGAGAGCTGCCTGGAACAAACTAGTGCTGTCTACTACCCCTAAACCACAACTCAGGAGTCAGATTAGCCTGGGGGAGAGAGAGTCCATTTAGCCTTACTTGAATCTAATGCCCGACCCTTGCCCACAGAAAGGCACCTGGGGTGATGATAGTCCCACCAAGACGCTACGCAAACAGGGCTGGGTAATGTGACCCAAAGCAAAATCTTTTCTAAGCACTTTGCATAAGCACAGCTTTGATGAAGCTCGTTTTAATCATTAGAGTAGCCCTTTGAAATAGGTACTGTTTTTAGTCCTATTATACAGATGAGGAAATTGAGACGCTGAGTGCTAAAGGAACTTCCCTGTGGTCACAGAGCTGGTAGGTGATAGAGCTGGGATGCGGACCCAGGCACCTGGCTCCAGAGTGTGTGCGCTCAACCCACTGCACTGCAGGGCTTCTCCAGCAGAAGGGGAATGAAGGCAGGGCAGGCAAAAACACAAAGTCCCCTGAAGAATGCGGAGAACTTCCACTCTCCCTATCATTTTTAAACCCACTATGTACTAACAAGAAAAAAAATAAGAAGAGAGATTTCTAGTTTGGAAATTAGAAAGAAAAAATCCTATTTAGCTGATAGGGAAAGAGGAGTCCAGAGCTGGTGATCTTACTCTCTCCCAGCCACAAAGAAGACTATGAAATATCTAGGACACAAGGGAATTCCAGCTGTCACCAGGCTGTGCCAGCCAAGGCTGAGGAAACCCAGGGAGTCAGGAAGACATTATTCATCATAAAGGCACTGTTTGGTACCAGCCAGGGGAGGAATGCTAGCACTTTGGTGAAGCAAACTGAAGTGGCTACTGCCTGCAGGCCTCTGCCCTCACCGAAACGCTGTTGGGGTTTCCCTCTATGCCTTTTGCACAAACATGCTGTTCTTTTCCCATGCAGCCTGCTCTGCCCTCCTCATTCTGCAGGGCCTGCTCCTTCAACAGTGTGGAACACGCATCGCCAAAGCTCCAAGCTTGGGAACAGCAAGACCACAACAAAGCCCCAGAATTTAAACCACATTTCTCTGGCTCAGCCTTTAGCCGCAGAACCCCAAATACCCTTTCCCAAGAATACAGGTCAATCAGTGGTTACAGAGTGCAGGCTCTGGTCAAGTCACGTAGCTTTTCTGTGTTTTGATTTCTTGATCTGTAACATGACATTAACACTGTGAAATAATTTTAATTTTTTCTTAAGTATAATAAAATTTGTTAGCAAAAAAAAAAGAGTGCAGGCTCTGGAGTCATACTGGGGTTGGAATGCCAATTCTGTGGCTAATGAGCTGTGTTACAATGGGCAAGTTATCTAATCTCTCTGAGCCTCCATCCACTGTCATGAAATAATGATACCAGAGCTGAAATTCAGTCATCACACACAGTATAGCTAAACTGGTTGTTAAAACATCAAAATATTTCCAAATGGACTGGTTAACAGATAGCCATAGCCCTTGGGTTCTCATTCCTCTAGCTGCTCTTGCCTGCTCCCTGTGATCCAGTAACTAAAGTGTTAACTCTTGGTAGAACAGAGATCTGCTAAGGCCTTGATCTAGTGCTAAGGCCAGTGTCCGTTCTGACTAGTAATGCTCATGCCTGAACAGGTTGTTAGATAGTTTTATTATCACCCCTAGTAGTGATCATATGTGGGATTAATTGAGATGATGCAGATAAAGGACTTGGCTGGTATGTAATAAAGCCACTCAGTCAATGTCAGCTGTTACTGCTTTAAACATCGAACCTGCAGGGCAGAGGCAGGATCAAGATTAGGGTTGCAAGTATTACAAACAGGTGAAGATGGGTTATCACTGGCAGTTCAGGAACAGTCACAGGGCCCAGGATGATGCATGGTCAAGACTGTAGGGTAGTCCTGCCTGGTTTAAAGAGCCAGAGCAAGACTAATACATCCCCACTGACCAAATGCCCCTTGCCTTCCTTCTTGTGCTACCTGGGATTCCTCGATCCTATGCTCAGTGCTAGGACCAGGGATGCGGAAGCCTGGAGAAGCCACACACTGGCACTCTTGCAATCCAGGACTGCTTCTTGTTTTCACTACTGCCAGCTCTACTGACACTATTGAATCCCATGTCTTGTTGGGCTCAGAGACAGACAAGTTGCTCCCAGGAGTCTGGGCTTTGCATTTCTAATGTCTTGGGAAGCAGAAAAAAATATTCCAATCCCTCCCCTTAAGGACTTGAAGGATCTTAAAGAGAGGCAGTATTGTGAACTGTCTAGGAGTGTGGGCTCTGGAGCCAAACCACTTGGGTTTAGAGCCTGCCTCTGCAGCTGTACTACCTATGTGAAGTTAGGCTAGTCACTAACTGCTCTGAGCCTCAATTTTCTCATTTGTTCAGTAGTGCCTGCCTCATAGAGTTCTTACAGGAAACAAACGAGTTAACACATATGAAGTGTTGGGACAGTGCCTGGCACAAAGTAAGCTCTCAGTATATGTCAGTTATTGTTAAGGAGCTTACAAGTGTAGTGCAGCAGTCAGATTCGTGCCCACATAATTCTGTCCAGGGTGACAGTCTATCTTCGCCCTGCTAGATGAAATTCTTTCCCTGGTCCCCTGAGCCTCCTGTACCAGCTCCAACATTTCACAGCCTGGGAGGCCCAGACCATGACGGATCTTGCCCAGGGTGGTATGTGGCATCATCGGCAAAGGTGGGGCCCCAATTTTAGAGTTTCAGATACACCCCCAGCACCCCACGCTTCCTCTACCACGTCCTCGTGTCTGGGATTATGGTTACCTGTAAGCAGGGATGGATTCTTGCCCTTCTCTGGATCCCGCAGACCCAGAGCAGACAAAGTTCCCAGGAGGTGACAGGGTCAGGGCTTTCAAACACCTGTCCCTTGTGAATCACCAACCAAAGGGGCTATGGATGTGCCGGATAACTGGGTCCCCAGGAAGTGCTCCCATGCTGCTAAGGCCCCAGGGAGAAGCCAGCAGAAAGCCTGGAGAATGGGACAGCAAAACAGATACAAGGGGGAACGGGACAATTCCCCAAAAAGAGAGACAGATGTCCACTGGTTCCTCCCCAGCGAGGCTGTCCAGGTAGTTTCTGGGACCAGGCGGAGAAGCAGTGTCTCCACTCTCCGCTGAAGGGTCGTGGTCCTCTACCGCCCCGCCCACCTCCACACCTGCTCCTCCGGCAGAAGCCCCGCCTCTTCCCTCCGCTAGCCCAACAGCATCCCGCTCCATTTGACCAATTACCAGACACCCTGTCCCACTTTTGACAGATGCCCAAAAGTCCCTCCCCAGCACGTGGCCCACCCCGAGAGGTATCTGCCCTCCTCTCTCCCACAGTATGCAATAAAAGGGCTCCTCACTACTTTGGGTCGGGAGCTATCAGTTGCCAGTGCAGCTGGGGAGGCCCAGCCAGGCTTTGGGGAGACTCCCAAGTGCGGGGAGGAGATGTTGCCGGGGCCTGAAACCTTCCAGACCCGCTCAGTGTAAACCGCCTCAGGTTTGTATCAACATCCGAGGCCGGAGACTGGCGGCGGCTGGGACGGGAAGACCGGAGGGTGGGGAATGGAGGTACGGGTAGGCAGAGAGACCCTTCTGGGGGAGATCCCAAGGGGATCTTGGGGGTCCGTGAGAAATGAGGAGGGCCTGTCTGGGGAGACATCTGACTTTGGGGCTGTAGGAAGCCCACGGCTAGCATGGGGCTAGTAGATACTGGGTACTTCCCCACGCTTACTGTGCTCGCCACGCCCCCCCCAACCTGCCTTTGGATTCCACGACAGGAGGGGAGCGGGTGTGTTGGCGGGGGTGTGTGATGCGAAGGCGTGGGCTGCTGACCAACCCGTTTCTTCTCTCCCCCATTAGCTACTCAGCAGCTCTCCTCGCCCTCTTCCAATTAGGGGTGGAATATGGAGGGGGTTCACATCGTGTGACTCATCCCCTCCCCCAGCCCCACCCCCGCCCCCACCCCCTCTGGGGCCCAGGAAGGAAGGCTTAGGGGCTCCGCTGTGGCTCTCCTGTTTCCGTAGCGACCGCGCGGTTGTTTTTGCGAATCCACTTCCATCTTGACTTTTCACCAGTGTCTGAGCCTCAGGGCCGGGTACGGATGGGGCACATCTTCCCCCTTTTGCTCGACTAAGGGAAGGTCAGCGCGAGCGGGCGGGGCGCGCTCCTGCAGCCAGGCCTCACAGGCCACCGGGTCCCACCTGAAACCCAGCCTGCCACTCCGCCCCAGTGGAGCCAATCAACGCCCAATTTGCCCGGGATGAGGAGGGGCTTATGCAAATCGGATCGCCTCCGAAAGACACAGTGATACAAGAGCTGGGAGGCGGCTTTGGTGCGGACCTTGGGAGAACCTGGCCGCCAGCCCGCGAGCCAGTCTCGGTCCCCGCGGCCCGCCGCGGCTCAGAGCCATCCAGCGACCCGGCGAACGGCCTCAGGTAAAGCGGGTGGGGCCGAGCAGCGGCCCTTGTCCCCTCCCCCTCCACTCTTCATTCCCATCCTCGTCCCTGCTATCTCCGATTCACCTCTCTGACCCCTGGTACCTTAGACGGCAGCATCTGAGGGTCCGTCCATGGGCAGGGGCCCCTCGCCCCAGTCCAAGCCCACGGGCCCCAGGGAAGGAGGCAAAGCCGCCTCCTTACCCCCAGCTCAGTAAGAACAAACCACTGCTCTGGCCCCCAACACACACACACACACACACACACACACACACACACACACGCACACACACGCACGCACACGCATCTGGGGGCGTGGTGTTGCCGGCGCCAGAGGAGGCACCAAGCAACCTCCCTCCTTGGAGATGGGTAGTCTGCCCAGCCCTGTGGCCCCCTCCCACCTCCGCAGGTAGTTCTCACCCACACCAGCCAGCCCCACCAGCAGCTTCCTGTACTTCACAAGGTCCCTGCCCCCAAAGACGGTCTCTAACCTCCATAGAGCCCAGTCCCACTTCACACTACCCCCTCAACTGTCACCATCTCCCACCCTTCCTGCTGACAGAACTCACAGCATGCCTGGGGGAGGGAAGAAGCTCCCCTGGCCCCCAGTTCTCCTCACAGACATTCTCTCAACAGCCCCTCTCCCTGTGGTCCCTGTGGGCCCAGTGCTAGGCAGGTTTGGTCTCTTGCATCCTGGCTGGAGGATGAACCCGGACACCACTACCCAGCAGATCACCCACACCTGTCAGTTATTGCTGCCAAGGTCCCGTCTCCTTCCTTCCCCTTGCCCCTTTCAGCCAAAACACCAAGTCCTCTCATTCTACCTCTCAAATATGTTTCTAATTCCTATCATCTCTGGCCTTCTTGCACCCAGCCACTCCCTCCCTGCTTTCTTCCTGCTGCTCCACAAAGACCGTGCCAAAGCTCCATGTGGACTGTGTCATTCCTTTCCCTAAGGTGTCCTGAACCTGGAGGGCAGAAGAACTGGGTTCAAACCTTGCCTTTGCCTCAGTTGCTGTTTGACTTTGGCCAAGTTACTTCCCTCTCTGATTCTTTGTGAAATGGGGATAGGGGGCAGGACCGAGAGTGGACTGAATGGGATGATCTTGAACAGCCTTCCAACACTGACGCGCTCTGGTTCTATGGCTGATTATGAGAAAACAGGAGCCTTTCACTCTTTCCCTAGACCATTAGGACATTTCAGAGAGGAGGCCTAAGGGGCTTTAGTTATCACTGAGAAGACATTGCTTCTTACCCAGGCCACCCACTCCCACACACTCTCCAGGCCCAGGCCCCTTCCCGGCTGTTAGGGGTCCCTCCTAAATCACCAGCACATGTGGCATGGACAGCTCCAAGATGGAGGTGGCCAATGGGGCCCACTCTTTGCTTATCATCCCTGCCTCTCATTAAGAAGGAGAGGGAGAAGACCTGGCTGCTGCTGCTTGGAGAAGAGAAAAGGGAGGAGAGGAAAGAGAAAAATCTCCTGACCAGGGAGCTGTTGTCACCATGGCAACCGTCTCAGCACCAGCTCTTCTGAAGCTGGGTGAGGGTGTGGGATTATTGCCTCCCTCAGTTCCTTCCGCCCTCACTGCCACCTCCCCATTTGAGGCCCACACCCCTGGGCTTGCCCTCTGGAAGAAGCCTTTGAGCACAGAGGGGCAGTGCATGGGGCAGCGCCAGCTCCTTCACAGCTGGAGGGCAGCCCTTACTTTATTTGAGAGGGAAGCAGAGGAGCCTGCCTATGTTCAGAGGGGCCACAGCTCCAACAGAACATGCCCCCAGTGGGTTCTGACCTTTGCCTTGCGGCCGATGGCCTCTAGATGACCTCGGGTGAACCCTTCCTTTCCCCAGGTCTGGGTTCCATTGTCTCGGAAGTGGGTGCAATGGCAGGAGAATGCAGATAAACAGAACAGCCTGATCCCGACCCAAGGAGGAACAAGGTGGTTCTGCCCCACTTATGTATTCTTCCAAGGGACATTCACTGAACACCTTTGTCTTCCAGCATGGACTTTAGGTTTTTGCACGGTGGTAATATGCAGCCACAGAGGGGCAGCAGGAACCTGAGGAACAAGGTTTGCCCTACAAGAGGGCAAATTTAGGAATAATGGGACAGCGCTTTTCTCATCTGAGTGCTCCAAAGCCAACCAGGTGACATTGGGTAGGGATGAGCTCTTTGCCCTTAAGCAAAATGTGTGGGGAACTTTCTGTGGCACAGGCCAGGGTTTAATAAAAAGGCCTCTCCCAAGTCATGCCCCATTTGGAATTCTAGAGCACCAGTGAGGGTCAGAGAGCTCTGGAGTCTACACACTTGTGGGGCTCAACTCTGTGGCCCCAAAGTGCTGAGTCCGGGCTACTGAGTGTCCACGATTCAGGCTGGGAGAGGCTGATCATCAGGGAGTGGGCTTCAGCTGGGCCCAAAGGCTGATAATAGCTGCGTCAGTCCCGAAGGGAAGAAAGGATGTTGGGGAGAGGAAAACGGGTAGGTGACAGGAGTGGGAGGTTTTGGCTGTGAGAAGACTAACTTGCAGTTTGTAATTGTAAAGGGAGCAATGGGAGGTGAGGCTAGACAGGTGGGCACCTTGACACCAGATTCTAGAGGGTTCTGGAGTTTGGGGGCCCATGGGCCTGGCTACCTCTAGCCTATATGGTACTTCTGGCAAAAACCAGAAACAACATCCCCTCAGAACAGAGGAATCAGAAGAGAGGTACTTCCTCTGAGGCAGCTGGGCCCACCGGCATGGCTTGGCAAGCAGGGCCCCAGCTAGATTTCAGCTCCCTTGGCTGTGCCCCTGGCCCTGACTCTGGGAAGAGAAGGACATAGTGAAGACTCCAGGTGCATTTCAAAATGAGGAACAATAAGACTTGGTGGCGAGTTGGACCTAGGGAAAAGGGGAGAGGAGATAAAAGGTAACTAAGGTGCCATTTTCCCCATGGGATGAGGGAGGAACGGGCCATGGAGAGAGGAGGGCCACCACAGGTAAGGGTGAGCTGTGTTGTATATGTACTGAAGCTGAGGTGCTGGTGGATGCCCGAGGTGTGGATATGTCCTGGGTGTCAGGCGCTGTGGCCTGGAGCTCACTGAGGTCAAGTGGGAGATCAGAGCTGTGGTTTTCCCAGAAGGCAGGTTGTAGTGGGAAGGTCTGTACTGGACAAGAGTAGCCAGGATTTGGAGAGTGTGGTCCAGGCAGGCGGCATGGATTCAGCCTGGATGCTCATCTGGACCCTTCCGCTGACCTGCTGTGTAACTCTGAGCCAGTTTTCTCCTCTCTCTGGGTTCCAGTTTTCACTAAAATAAGGGAATGATCTTAAAGGGCACCACCAGCTTTGATGTGCTGATCTAAGAGCAGTAGAGGAATGAAGAGAAATGAAGGAGATGGCATAGTCCTTAGTGGGTCTGGGACCTGTTGGGGGCCAGGAACAAGTGTGGCCCCAGGAGACAGAGAATTATGGGAAGGCAGCAGAGGGCAGGGAGGAGAAAAGGGGAAGAAGGTGAAAGGCACAAAGACACCATGACACACACACGCATGTGTGCTCTGACAGACTGGCAGTCTCATACATTGACAGGCTCCCACCTACACCCAGTCCCTTACGCAGACACGGGCACAGCCCACATGAGACAGCGGGAGAGGCTCTGCCCTCATCAGACACCTTCCCCTTAGCAGTCTCTGACTTCCTTGACTATACCCTGAGCCTTCAGTGTGCTTCAGACTTGGAGAGGAGGAAGCTGCGGATAGAGCCTCCTTCTGCCTGTGGGTGTTCCAGAGGCATCCTTGACTGTGGGCCCAGTGCAGCTGTTTTGGACCCCACAGTTCAGGCTCCTGAAGATGGCATGCCTCCTCCATTCCTGGCTTCTCCTGGGAGCATATAGGCTTCCCACCCTCTGGGGGTGGTGGTGGTGGGAGGATGTTGCTGCCCCAGCTGCTCTTTGATTTCCCTCCTGGCCCAGTGGAGGAATCTGAACCTGAGATGTCCTGTAACTCACCTGAGGTCACACAGCAAGTGAGGGGCATGGAAGAGACCAGTCTCACATAAGGTCATGTAGGACACTCCTAGCAGTAAGGATGCATGCAGGGGCCAGTGGAAGTGGCCTGAGGGCTACTTTTCTAGAGTATCTTCAGGAAGGGCCATCCTAAGGTTGGAGTCTGGTGCCCTTCTGATGAGCCTCCAGGCAGGTCAAAGGCGCCTCCCAGGCCATGTCCTGGGAAACACAGGCTCTGGAGAGACATTCCTTCCATGGAGGCCAGACAAGAATATCCACCCAGCCTTCGGGGCCTGGGGCCTTGCTCTGGCCAGCTTTCCTGGGAAGGACCTGTACCTCCCTCTGCAAAAGCTTCCTTTGGCACCGGCTACTTGAGGGGCTCATGTTCCAGCAGGGGACTGACTCTTCATCCTCCCCAAACTTGCTTCTCAGCAACACCACCCATCCATTCAGCATACACATCTGAGCATACACCTCAGCTCCCTCTGCTCGTCTCATTGCCATGTCCAGTCAGTCACCATATCCTGCCAGTGCTGCCTCCTAACATCTCTCAGTCCATCCACATCTTTCCACACCCACTACCCTGGTATCATCATCTCTCACCTGAACTACGCAGCAGGCTCCTCTCTGTTCCCCCTACCTCTCCCCACCCAGGCCATCTTGTACACTATAGACAAAAGAAAAATTCTGAAATTCTAACCAGATTCCTTCTCTCTGGGTCCTCTGCACCCAGTTCAGGACCTGCCATATTGTAAGCATTCTGTAAGTGTTTGTGGACTCAATGTTATCTTCTTAGGCCTGACTGTAAAACCCCAGGAGCTTCTGTCCCAACAGGTAAAGGCTAAACTCCTTGGCATAGATTGAAACCCTTTACAATCAGCCATCTACCTCTCTGTCTCAATTATGAGTTATTGACCGTTTGTGTCTACTTTATCCCCATCACTGGCACAGGGCCTCGCACATAGTCAGCCTCAATATATGCTCAGGGGATGAATGATTAATGAAAAGCAGGATGTAATCAGGGCCATCAGTGCTGCCAGCAAGGACTTCTATTTGTACAGAGGAAGGGGGAAGAGAAGCTTCCCGCTGGGGTGGCCTGGAAGGCCTTGAGGAAGGACTTAGGAGATGGTGTCAGGTGGACAAATGAAGAATCTGCCTTGGATCCCTGGTAAGAGAGGAGCCAGAAGAGGCAGATAGGGGCTGAGTGTGGAAAGCTCTGAAAACCAAGGAGAGGATTAAGACCCTATTCTATGAGTGTGGGGAGCTATGGAAGGTGTAAGCAGGAGGGAGCGAACAAAGAGTGTGGCATGCGGCACCGCTCAGTGAACAGAGACCTGGAAGGCTAGAGATCTGGGTGCTGGGAGAGAATTCCTGCTGTGAGGAGAGGGGAGAGACCTGTTGAGAGAGGAGGCCTTGTTACATGGAGTGTAACGACAGGAAGGGACATCCTTGTATGTGTGTGTGAGGAGAGGTAGGTTCTGTGCACAGGAAGCAGTGTGGTAGAGGATCGAGCCCAGCTGTAGGAGGTGGGTCTTGCTGAGGTTGGTGCTGAAAGAAGGGGACCCAGCCTGCTGTGGAAGGAGGGATTCTGGCTGTAGGAACGTGGGGTTTGTTATGGGAGATGGTTGTTGTGGAGAAAGGGAACCCTGTCCTACGGGGACTTGGGGGGGCCAGTGCCCAGGTGAGAGCCTGGCTCTGGACCAAGTTGAGGAAACCCCTTGTCCCCCAGGCCCTGCCATGGGGAAAACCAACAGCAAGCTGGCCCCAGAGGTGCTGGAGGACCTGGTTCAGAACACCGAGTTCAGCGAGCAGGAGCTGAAGCAGTGGTACAAAGGCTTTCTGAAGGACTGTCCCAGCGGCATCCTCAACCTGGAGGAGTTCCAGCAGCTCTACATAAAGGTGGGCGGGCGGGAGGGGGCGAGGCCAGGCGCCCAGGGGGCGGGCCGGACGGGAGGGGGAATGGCCAGGCAGCCAAGAGGAGGGCCAGCTGGGCGGGGGCGGGCTGGATGGTAGCGGGCGGGAAAGACAAGGCTGCAGCTGCACCCCAACTCCCCGCGTCCCCGCTTCAGTTCTTCCCCTACGGCGACGCCTCCAAGTTTGCGCAACACGCCTTCCGCACCTTCGACAAGAACGGCGACGGCACCATCGATTTCCGGGAGTTCATCTGTGCCCTTTCGGTCACCTCCCGCGGCAGCTTCGAGCAGAAACTCAATTGGGCCTTTGAGATGTACGATCTGGATGGGGACGGGCGCATCACACGCCTCGAGATGCTGGAGATCATCGAGGTGCGCTGGGGTTACGGGCCCCTGTCTTCGCTGCTGGGCCCTTCCCCGGCACCGCCTTCTCCAGACACCCTCTCAGGCCTCGCACCCGCTTCGCTGCTCCCACCTCTCCCTCCATCCCCTCTCCCAGGATCCAGTGGCTGCCCATCATTGGTTCGGCGCTCAGTGTAGGACAGGCCTTGTGCTAAATGCTGTACCCAACAACCCTGTGCAGTAGGTACTGCCAGAAACCCCATTTTACAGATGAGTCAAGGCAGCCAGTGGTGGTTCATGATTCAAATACAGGGAGTCCGACTCTACAGCCCGAGCTGTTAACTTATTACTCTTCCAACAAATGCATACTGAGTACCTGCTGAATACCTGGCACTGTGCCTGCTTTCATGGAACATTCCTTCTAGTGAGAAAAGTTAGAACAGCAACAAAACCATACTGTGTCAGGCAGAACGTATTATAAGGATAAGCAAAGCAAAGTAAGGGGAGAGAGCCATGGAGGAAAAGTGATTTTATGCAAGGTGAATTGTGCAGCAACCTGAATAAGGTGAGGGAGCTAACCTTGTAGATGTCTGGGGGAGTGGTCTATGCAGACAGAACAATAGAAGCAAAGACCCTGATGTTAGTGTTTGTAGTGTTGCAGGAGTGGCCCGGAGGCCAGGGTGGTAGGCGAGAAGCGAGCAAGGAGAGAGTGGTAGGAGAGAGCTCAGATAGTAGCCAGGAGCCCAGTCACTTAGCATCTCACCCTCTGGGGTAGAGCCTTGACTTTATTCTGAGTGAGGTGGGAAGCCATTAAGGGCTCTCTCCATTCTCTGTGTGGAGAACAGATTAGGAGGGCAGTAGAAGCCGGGAAACCAGTTAGGAGACTTCCAGAGCAGTCCAGTTAGGAGCTGATGGAGGAAGAGTGGAAGGGGTGGGAAGTTGTTGGATAGGAGGACTACTGTAAAACTAGGGCTGATGAGCTTTGCTGAAGTATTGCATGTGGCTGTTAAGAGGAGAGTCAAGAATGGCATCAAGGTTTTTGACATGAACAAGAAGAATGAATTTATAATGTAATGAGACGGGATGCTGGGGGAGGGACAGGTTGGAGGTGAAGGGTTGAGTTTTAGGTATGTTTGGTGTGAGGTGCTCATTAAATATCCAGTCTTAAAGACCATACATCACCTTCCAATATCCTGCCCATCTCCCAGTGCTCTCCCTGCCTTCCCCCGGACCCCCCTCACTCGTCCCTGAGTCTCCCTGTCCCTTGTGAGTGTTCACACCCTCCTCTTCACCCTTCCAGGCTATCTACAAGATGGTGGGCACTGTGATCATGATGCGTATGAACCAGGATGGGCTCACACCCCAGCAGCGTGTGGACAAGATCTTTAAGAAGATGGACCAGGATAAGGATGACCAGATTACGCTGGAGGAGTTCAAGGAGGCGGCCAAGAGTGACCCGTCCATTGTGTTGCTACTGCAGTGTGACATGCAGAAGTAGAGGCTGGTGTGGGGCGTGGCCAGGCAGGGTGTGGCCACTGCCCAAGCTGTTGACCTCTCAGCTGGTCCTTCCCCAGCGGGAGGGGTACTCCAGCCTCACTCTCTGGCCCACCCACCCCTCTGCCCAAGCCCTTGCTTCTCTCAGTCAAGATCCTTGAGGGACCCCCTCACCCTGGAAAAGACAGATCCTCAGGGATCCTGTGGTCTAGCCCACCCCCATCCACCGGGCCTGGCTTTTGTCCCAGGAGGCAGGGTTAAAGGGGGGACTGGGGTTCTGGTTTGAAATTTTGTTCTTCCTGAGATTATGCTTTATAGGATATGGTCTCACAGACCCCAGTTAAAGGGCCAAATTGGGTCTGTCCTTTGCTGATGACCCAGATTCCTTAAAGGTGGTCTCTGCCCTGTCCTCTTGACTCTACCTGGCCCCTCTATTCCCAAACTTTGGAGTGTTCCTTCAGTCCTTTCTTCAGCTAATGTTTATGGAGCAGCTGTTCAGTGCCAGACTCCTCTAAGTGCAAAGGCACAGTTTACAAGACACATTCCGTGCCCTCCGGGGGCTCACAGGGTAGTGAGACAAACTTCCAGTGGTCAAGGTCTCTGATGGGGACATTGAACACAGCTGAGCAGAGGATGTGGTGAGGTTGGTTAGTATGAGAGGAACTATTAAATCTGTCAGCCCAGCTCCACACAGAGCTGTTGAAGGGTGAAATGAAGAGTGATTGGAAGTCTAGGAACCATGTGAGTGGAAGTTTTCAGAAAAGAAAATTTATGTAATACTTATTTTTTTAGTGCCCTCTTAAAGAGCTAAAGTCATTTTATGAGTTTAGGATATTAAAACATAGTTTGTATTACTTAGTTTCTTATAAAATGATTAAATGAATATAGAAAGTACTAATTTTCAGCGGGGGAAAAGAGCTGAGGAAAAAAGAGGGAAAATATCACCAAACTTACCAGACAATACTTTTCTTATGAGCCTAAGTCCTGAGCTGTCATCAGCCGCAGCTTCTGCTGTTTCCTTTTTACTGATTATTTTCAATTCAGAGAGCAACTCTCCACTGTGCACTTCCTCCAGTTGGGGGCTGATTTTGGAAAACAGAAAAAAGGTTTGTGGAGAGTGAGGCAAGTATATGTCCCACATCTTGGAAGTTCCTTTCTGGAGTTGGTCTAGTGTTAAGGATGGGCTGTTCTTTCACTGCTACAGAAGCAAAAAGAGCTGGAAGAAGAAGACCAGTGGCCATTGTTTAGGCTGCCAGGCTGCATTTCTGGACCAAATGCCTAAAAAATGCACTGGGCATGCTCCATTTGAAAGGCTTTCTCTAACCCTAAATCCTAAATCTGCCAGGTAATTCATCACCTTTCAAGTGCACTGGCTTTGTTTCCAATGCCTGCTTTCCAATTTTGAATCCATAAGCTATAGAGCTGCATGCTTTGACTTCCAGAAAATTAATCTTGCTTCTTCACCAAGTCTTTCGCTTTACTTTCTCTTGTACTTGTGATTAGAAATTTTGATGTGCAATGACAGTTGATTTCCTCTTGAACCACTGGTGGAACAGTCTAGTACACAGGTGCTGTCATCCCAGGGTGGGAGCAGGGAATGATTGCTGAGTCAGGGGCGTGGGATTGACTCTGCAGGAAGGAGATGCAACATGCCTCTTACTTCCGAGTGCTCATCTCTCCTCTCACTCTGCAGATGGAAGCTCTCGGGGATGCTGACTTTTGGTCCCACACCACCCTGGACCTTCCTTCTTGCTGCCCATGGAGGTAGCAAGGCCACTGAGTTGCCACCCTCTTTCTATCCTTCTGTCTATGATGAACCTCATTATAAGGCTGGGGAATTCACATTCTCAGCAGAAACCAGCAGGTTTTTACCCTGGAATGCCTCAAGGGATGTTCCACTGCTCTCAGGAGCTGGCCATTTAGTGTGTCTTGTGCTGTCAGCACCACAGATACATAGCTCAGTCTAGCTTAGCTGAGACTTCCAGTGAAGACCTTTCTACCAGGTGGGGTTCCTATCCCCCAAATGTTGAATCTACCCTAACACACAATCCCCCAAATGTTGAATCTAACCTAACAACCTAGCACACTATGTGAGCGGACCTCAGCATCCTCCTTTGGGCTGAGATCCTTGTTCTAGCAAGGACTCTGGTTACGTGGAATAGAGACCCACTTGAGCACAGAACTTCATGGCTTCCAAAGCCTTGTCATTTACCCCATCTCATTCTGTCCTCACAGCCTAAGGAAATAGGGATTTTCACTCCCTTTTTCCAGACTTGGAAATGGAGGCACAGAGAGGGGGAGTCCCTTGTGTAAGAGCACACAGTCAGGAGGTGGCACATTGCCAAGACTTGAACCCAGGGCTCTAAGAGGGTTTCTTCCCTTCTGAGTCTCTTCCCTGCCCATTTCTCTGATAGAGTTGTACAGAGTTTGACTATGGAGCAAGCAAGCTAAGTTAGTTTTTGTCTTTTACAAGCTTCCTGCTAAGAAGTTTCTGAGACTGTGGGTCTTCCAAAAAGAAATAAGACTTGGCTGAAGTGCCCATATTTTCAAGCATCTTGTTTTCTGCTTTTGGGCAGCTCTTCCAAGAGGTCAGCAGTGTTCTAGGAGGCCTCTGATTCAGAACCCTGGAAGCATCTTGTACTGTCTTTATCACCATCTTCATCCCTAAGAGAACTGTTTTTGTTTTTTCCCAGCCGGTGGGCAGGTCCTACCCATAAGGGCATGTTTGATCACTCCAATGCTCTGGACACATACCCATGCGTGATATTTGCTGGCCAGGCCAAAGAATCTCAGAAAACCAGCAATGTGAACACATAATGCTATGCTGGGAACTAGGACAACCATCTTGCTGATTAGAGGAGACACAGGTGAGCCAGGCCTTGCTCCCACATGCTCCTGAATGTCCCAGGGACTTTGTGCTCAGGAGCTCCTATGGCAGAGCATCAACCCTGCCTTCAGCAGAGAGGCAGACCTCCAATTCCTGGGCCAGTCAAGAAGGACTTGCCAGAGAGTACAAGGTTAGCAGAAATTAAAGTATGACTCACATAGACATAAAAATATACAGACAGTTAAAACACTGATATATCCAAATTCTTTGAAGTTCTGTGTCTTCTTGCATTAACTCTGTGAATTGCAAGGTCCCAGAATCTGCCTTCTAACTGTATTCTGTTATCATTCATCCTTTTGGGCTGATTTAGATGAGCCCTTTATTTCTTATCTCTAAGAATCATCAGCAAGGGCTACTTCTAATGGTCACTCCAGTCCTTTGAACTGTAGTCAAGATTATATAACTTACCTTTCAATCAAAGGTTAAGAAAAAGAAAGCCTATAAACTAAGGCACTGAAACTTTTCCTGACAATGGCAAAGCCCTCAGAGTAGACATCATCCTGCTACAGAGTGAGAAAAGGAGGGGTGAGGAGAAAAAGGAGAGAGAATAAGAGAATAAGTTGGGGCTTCTAAGCAGGGTAGGCTTCTAAGCTGACACTAAATATTTTTACACAAAAATTTACCAAAGCAACAAATATTTCCTGAAGATCCATCCTGGGTGAGGCTTTGTGCTGACTTTAGAGCTCATGTGGGGACAAGAATACATTTCTTACATATTTTATTCATCATTTTGAAAAAAATAATTCTAATCCCGCAGTTGAAAAGTCTTAGAAAAATATGTGATTTTTCTTTCTGAAATTTTTGGGGTTTTCTTTTACCTTTGCCAGAGAATACAAAGATAGGACCAGGCCTCCCAGGGTGTATGGCCCTTCCTGCTTGGTGGAGGCTTGGGGAGCCGGGGGACTGGGTGGCAGAGGGGAGCCTCCCAAGTCATTCTCCAGCGTGGCCACCTGTGCTATCCCTGGCTGCACCCACAGTGACCGTCCTCACTGATTGACCCTGTGCTGTGTGGTGTTTTTCTCACTGACAGCGAATAAAAGGTGTGACTGTGCTAAGAGCTCCTACTCTTCCCTACGCTGAGGTGGGACTGGGGTGAGGGGATGGGGAGTTGTGGAGGGAGGCCTGTGAGCTCACACAGTGGGCGGACCTCAGCGTCCTCCTTTGGGCTGAGATCCTTGTTCTAGCAAGGACTCTGGTCACGTGGAATAGAGACCCACTTGAGCTAGTTCACAGAAAGCGGTGAGCAGATTACAAGGGACCATAAAGATAGAAAATCAAGAAGGGCTGAGCCTTCAGAGACCTGGAAGTGGCGACAAGGCCTGTCACTTCTTTGACCTCACAAGCACTCACTCATCTCTTTGGCAATATTTGCATCTGTGGCCTTTTACTTGGCTTCTCTTCACACTTCCTTGGTTCCCCTGCACAAAGCGGCGGCTGCATCCCCAACTCTGCATCAAGACTCGCCAGTGACTGACAACCCCGCTTTGTGTCTGTAAGTTCTGGTTCTCAAGCGAAGGAATCTGATCGGTTCAGCTTAGCTTTCGGTGGGACCCTCGGCCCATTCATCAGTGGGCCAGACCAGATGCTGATACGTGGAGTCCATGCACAGAGCAGTTTCCCCAGAGGGTAGCTAATAACAGCAAACACTGGACCTAGTTTCTCTCTCTGTCCAGTGGAAGGCATCTAAGAGCCCAGATGAATGGATGACCATGGGGATAAAGGCCAAGGGCCAGGAATACAATTAGTCCATATGGTGCCCCTTGTACAGAGTAGGAAAAGGCACTGCCTCTGCGTGGAAGCGGCCCCATAAGGATGCTGCTGGGCTGATGGATGACGCCTTTGGGCCCATTAGAAAAATACACCCTTCTGAACAAATATAGCCTGCCATGCCACAGTACCCAGCCTGACAAGTGGGGCATAGCCTGGATTTCAGCCTCCACCTGCCCTGCTGGTCAATGTGTCGTGTAGCGCACACCCGTCCCACCACCCACTCAGCCCAGCCCAGAGCCCTGAGACACTGACCCAGATATGGTGGGGGTGGGGATGGGACTTGGTGGTGAAATTTTTTTGCTAGAACACTGCCCCCCACCCCTCAGTAGCCAGAGAGGCACTGTTCCCTGCAGGGAGTTGGGGGCTGTGGCAGCCGGAGGTGCCTACTTCCTCCTGAAACGCTCAATTGCTTTTACAAAGGTTTTCTCAAGGGCACTTGGAGGGGGCCAGCTCCCTTGGAAGGAAGCAATTAAGACAGAGGAAGGAGGCTGACCTGGCCTCAGGGTAGCCATAAACCTGTAAGGAGGTGACTCAGAAACCTGAGAACTTGGGGCTGCTACTCCCGGCTGAAGACACAGGGGTGAGGAGTCTTGCTCCCTGTCTGCTTTTCCCATCTCCTAAAAACTCATCCCTCAGGCCCTCATCATCCCTGGCCCAGGCTAGCCACCTCCTGCTTTCAGGCTTGCCTCTGTGCCATCCAGCTGCCCCTGAGAAACCAGAGTGATCTTCCTGAAGCACACATCTGGCCATTTCAACTCTTCAAAGGCTCCCTCTTCGCTCAGTATGATAAATTCCTTCAAAGTCCCTCAAGGCCCTAAATGATCTGGCCCTGCCGACCCCAGAAGCCTGTTCTTCCCTCCACATCCCACCCCTGCACCCTGCACTTGAGCCACCACGAACTGCTCTCCATTTCCCTAAGGAATGTCATGCGTCTGTGCCATTGCCCCTCCCTGGGCTACCCGTTGCCCTGCCTCGATGTCCTCTTCTGTGAAGCCCTCCCAAGCCTCAAACAACTGACCCTTCCTATGTATACAGTGCATCATAGTTACCAACAGCTTCCCACGTGATTCTCTGTCAGCAGAGTCAAGCACACGTTTACGTCTCCATTTTTTGAAGAAAGACAAGGAAATAAAGGCTCAGAAATTGGCAAGGCTGGAACTTGAACTCAGGTCTTCTGACATCAAGGCCGCTACTTATTTTACGCTGTTACTTGTGGGGAGATCCAAATCAGAATGAGAGAGGAAGATAATGAACCATGAGCTATGGGCTTCCAAGGATGAAGGGTGTTGCTTGATTGGGTTGGAAGAGAAGGGGGACAGGTAAAGGGTGAAGGGAGGCTTCTGGAGGAGGTGGCATCTTCCCTGAGTCTTGTTAAACACAAGCCAACAGAGCCAGGCGTGCTGGGTCAGTGCTGCCCAGGGAAGCAGTTCAGGTGTAGAGAACCTGGAGTCATGCTCGAAGGGCTCTGTTTCAAGCTTCTCCACGTGAAGAATGCTGGACCCTGAGAAGAAGTGCTGGTTGAAGTGCAGGGATGCAGAGGGCCAGGGACACCTGCACCCTTGCCAGCCATCACGGTGTGACAGGGAAGACCAAGATGATGGCCAGGAGCCCAAGATGGTGGAAAGAAGAGCCTAGGATCAAGTTCTAACCCCTCCAAAGAGGGATCTAGGGAAAGTTCTTAAAGGGACCAAACCAGCAGTCTGGCAGGATCCTCTGACAGCAAGGAAGGGAGGCCTGCTCATGTCACTGTGAGCAAAGGGGGTTGGACTTGTCAAGACATTTGGTTGCAAGTGAACAAACCCCAATTCAAACAAGCTCAGCCACAAAGGGAGGCTCATTGGAACATATAATTGGGAAATTCAGGCACTGCTGGACCCAAAGGCTCCAGGTGGCACCCTCTCTCCCTCCCTGCTCTGGCTTCTCTCTCTGTCTGTGCCTCACTGTCTTTCTACATTGGCTTCTCCTTTGTTCTCTTACCTGCCACGGGGAAAGATGGGTTCCCAGCTCACATTGTCCCAAAGAAATAATGGCAGAGAAGGAAGAGCCAAATCCCTACATTATAGTGCGAGACAGGGGCCCAGCTGGGGTCCCAGGCTCACCCCTGGCTCAGCCGCTGGGTCCAGGGATCTATCACTGGTCAGGTGTAGGTCACATGCCTACTCCAGTGACCAGGGAGGCAGGGAGGCAGGGAAGCAGGGAAGCAGGGCCTGTTACTAGAAGAGGGTAGGAAAAGTTGCTAGCCAAGCAAAACTAATAGCCCCAACTTTTGGGGTGGGGGCATCTGTTGAAACGATGAGGAGAGTCTCATGGAAATCTAGAGATGGGCACTACAACTGGGCTCCATTGGGACTTGGGAAACTCATAACCAGAGACAGCTCCCTCTCAGCATAGCATGATTTCTCTTTCGTGGAGTCTCTGCTGTCTTCAGCACATCTTTTCTCATCTTTATCTGCTGATCAGCTCATTCTGCTCAGAGTTTCTATCCCCGTTTTATGTTGCACACAGCTGCAGCTTGCTAAAGCTCATCCAGGTCTCTTGGAAGACACCTGCATCCTCAGCCTCTGTTCTGTGGTTGACTATCCTGCCCCCATCTCCCAATTCCAAATTCCTGAGGAAGAGGAGTCTTACTGGCCCACATCATCCTTTCAACCCAGGCTACACAGGTCAAAGGTCACTGGACAGCATGGGATGGTTCACCTTTGTGTCTGGTGCTCACTCCCATCCAAACAACCACTCCATGTGTGCTTTCTAAAGGACTTCCTCCTCCCACATGAGGCACCTGAAAATAATCGACCCTGCCTACAGTTTCATTATTTATTACTGCATAACAAGCCACCCAAAACTTAGTGCTTAAAACAATAATTTATTTTTTTTCATGATTCCGTGGGTTGGCTGGGCTCAGCTGGGAGGTTTTACTGCTTCATGAGCTGTTGGCTGGGGTCACTCACCCAGCTGTACTCCACAGGGAGGTGGGCTGGGGCCTGAACGCGATGGCCTCACTCATATGTCTGGCAATTGGTGCTGACAGTCATCTGAGAAACCACTGTTCTTCACTGGCTTCTTATCCTCCAGGACTTCTCTGCCTTACCATGTGGACTTTCTGGTATGATTGTCCAGATTTCTCTACATAGTAGCTCACTCCCAAAAGGGCAAAAATGGAATCTGCAAGGCCTCTTAAGACTTACTCTTGGAAACCACAACATCACTTCCACAGGCATCTGTTGGTAAAAGTAAGTCAAAGCAAGACACTGGGTCAACTCAGATTCAACTCCACCTCTGGATGGAAGGAGTGTCAAAGTCACATTTCCAAAGGGCAGACAGGATGGGAGAGAGTTTGAGCCCATGTAGGGAAGCAAATCTGGGGAAGGGCAAGTCTAAACAGACTTCACCCAATCCTAAAGCTTTTTATTATTATTTTCCTCTTCCTCCCACACGAAGTTTGGTCTGTTCCTCCCAGGACACGGTGGAATCTGGGCGGATCCCTCCATTCTAGACCCCTTCCCAGTCGTAGGCACTCCAGGCTAAGCCAGTATTTTCTCCTGCTGTTCCCACCCACCTGTGCACACTCCTAGGCTCACACAGATGCCCCTTGTCTGCTTGGGATGGGTGGTATTAGTGTCTGCACCCCAGGCTCTGCACTAAGAAGACAATGTCCTGGAATTCCAGGATGGTGGTCCCAGATTCTTTCGTTCCAAAGGTCCTGGGTCCAGCCCTTCAGAGCCAGTAACTAACCACACCTCAAGCTCAGCCGATGGGACCTAGGAGCGCGTGCCCCCTGCTGGCCATCTACAGGCCAGCAAGAATCTGGGAGACTCTCTGGTCTGGGTACCCAGACCGGCCAACCGACGTCTGGCCTCGCCTCGGACTTCAAGACCCCATCCCCTTGAAGAACTGCCCCCTTGGGCCCTCCACAGTACCTGCCTGGCTAGGAATAGGCTCCTGCTTGTGGACGGAGCTGTCCGTCCACCACCTCCTTCCCCTCCGCGGGATGGACTAGGGTCTCAGGGTCCTGACATCAGAGGGGAAAGACGCAAGATTAGCTTTAGGGGTGGCTGTCTTTTCATTTCCTCTTAGGCGGATCATCATCCTGGGAAAAAAGTTGTCAGGCCTCCCCTTTCTCGGTGCCCTTGAGCGCCGGATCCGCGCAATCCCGAATCCACTGCAGCCCACAAGCCCAGCTTCAGGCCCCCTCCACTGTTCACTGCGTGGGGCAGTCGGGGAAGGAGAGCTAGCTGTCCCCCAGTACCCATACAACGGCAGCAACACACGCGCGACCGCGAGGCGAGTTGGGCACCCCGCCCTCCGGCGCGGCTCGCTCGCTCGCTCGCGCACACTCCGCGCCTCTGCCCGCCCCCTGCTCACGCCTGGGACGCGCCTCCCTCCCGCAGCCCAGCCGCTAGCTTCGAGTCCCGGCTGCCGCCTGCTCTGGCCGGGCCGGGTCAGAGCTCGAGCATGGATCCCGGGGAGTCGCGGGAGCCCCCCGAGGCCCGCGAGCCGGGGCCTGGGGCAGAGCCCGCCGTGGCCCCACGCTGGAAGGAAGCCAAGACTTTCAACGACAACCTCGCTCCCAAGAAGAAACCCAAATCGGTAAAAGCAGGGCATCGGTATGGGAGGAGGGCAGGGGCAGGGTCACCCGGGGAGAGGTCGTAAACCTCCTGGAGAGAGACCTGCAGCGCCCCTCCGAGAGGCACCAGAATGCGCTGGGCCATTGGCACTGGCTCGGGTTTATTTTGGGAGCTCTGCTCGGGTGTGAATTTTTTTTGCCCGGGCTCGGGTTCCACGCCAGGCTCCCCCTCCCCCATGTTGTCATCAGGGCCCAGCTCGGGACCCGCGGCTCAGCCCCTCCCCGAGAGGGCAGCCTGTGGCGCGCGGACAGCACTTGGCAAAGCGGGTCAGAGGCGCCTGCGGAGGCGCCGCGATCCCAGGTAACCTGACTCTGGAAACCCAGCCACTTGCGGTGCGCGCAGGTCCCTGCCACTGCCACCAGCTCGGGAGCCGAGCCTCTGTGGGCTCTGGCTCCAGGCCCTGCGCCCTGGACTCCTGGCGCAGCGCTCCCCGCGTCCTAAGGGAAGGCAGCTGCCCTGGGATCTGCGCTCTGCTCTGTCTGGGTTCCGGGCTCCCCTCCCCGGGTTCCCGGCTCTCAACGTTGGACTCTGCGCTCCAGCTTCTGGTTCTGCCCCTCTGACAGTGGAATGCTGACAGAGGAGCACTGGAATCAACATCCCCGTGCCTCTGTGGTGGTCTCAGCCCTCTGGGACTCACACAGAGGAGAGAGCTCCTCCCCCCATCGGACAAGTTCTGGATGCTCTCCTGGGCCTTGCTCACTCTTGCTTCCTGGATCTCGGAGCTTGGGAGGGAACTGAAAAAGGCTTGGCCCAGAGGCATCCTCCAAAGAGCTTAAGCCTGCCCTTGAAAAGGTCTGCCGCTGCTTCGCCCCAGACCCTTCCGCTCGCTCACCCTGTCAGCAGGCATTCCTGCGCCTCTAGGCCCTGCTTAGCAAAGAGGATTGAAAGATGAATTAGGCCGAGTCCCTGGCTCAGGAGCTCACAGTGCACTGAGGGAGACCCTGGACACCACCAGTGCTCAGGTGAAAGACCCACCATGGTGCAGTGGGAGCACAGGGGAGGGAGTGACTGCCCACTAAGGAAGGCTTTGTAGAGGTGACATCTGAGCTGATCTAAAGCCTGGGTAGTCAGTTTCCCAGGAAGAAAGGGAAACAGAGGGAATGGGCAAAAGGTTCGGAAGTGTCTTTGAAACTGAGTGGGAGAATGCAGGATGTTTCAGAGAGGAGTTAGAAGGATGGCAGAGACCCACGGAGGGCCTTGAGTGGCCTTGAGAAGCCTGGGCCTTAGTGGGACTAGGGGTTTTAAAACTAGTTTCCACAAAGCTCCGTGTTTTGGGGTTCTACACACAGGAATCCAATTTATTTATATTCTTCTTCAAGCTATATTTTAAACAATTAAGAATATGTAACAAAACTCAACTCACTCAAATGTGTTGTGTGGATGTGTTTTATCACTGTGGAGACCACCAACATATTCATTATGCTGCAGGTTGATTACTTTTTAGCAAACCTCAGACTAAAGCTTTTCCTGTGATCTGTTTAATAGAAGATTATCTTGGGATTGCTGACAATTATTTTTGCTGAGTATCTTGAGTCTTGTAGTTTAAAACAACAAAAATCCTTTTGCCATTTGCAACCACTTATTGGTGTGACTCAGGATTTTCTCAATACTGTAAAAAAACCAAGGCAGAAACAAATTAACTAGATGATGGAGCTGCAGTCTGCTCTAGCAGCCTAACTCCCAATTTCAAATTTTTCATTCTTTAAACAACTGTGTTTTCATTGGTTGATGTTATATTACATACATCATGTCCTTGTAATACATTTGAATTTGACAAATGAATTAATACGGTAACATCTAGTTTACATACTGGGATTCTGCCCAAGAGTTCATTTGAATGAAAGAACTACTTTTTAAAGAAGTATGAAAACCATTAAAGAGCTACTGCAGGATTTTTCAGCAGGGGATTAACTTGGTCCCATTTTCATTTTAGAAAAATCACTCTGGGGCTGTATGGTCAGATGGATTGGAGAGGGTGTCTGGCAGCAGGCAGACCAATGAAGAGCTGGTCTCTGCCTGAGGAGGAAGCTGGGCTGATGGCATGGCCGGCATAGGGGATGGAGTAGGAGACTAGGGGTAGTAAGTGGAGCCCACCAGTCCATTCCCTCCCCAAGAAGAAACCAGGGAGCTCAGCCCACTTGTAAGTCATGAGCCCTTGGTCAGCCCCTGACCCTCACAGTTCTCTGGGAGGCAAGGAGCTGATAGCTTCCTGGGCCCTGGTCCTTCCTGCAATAGCCCCTCCCCCCACAGGCTATTTTGGGGGCTTTAGGCCTCCTGGGTTCCATCAGGGCCAAGCTTGGGCTTACTCTCATTCCCAGGAGCCTGACTGAAATATTTGAGCCCTGAAGGCCCATAGGAGGCCCTTACCTCATGGGGTCAGAAGACTTCCTCAGTCCAGACCTATCCTGTCCCTCTCTTCTCCAGCAGCCTTTCTCTCTGTAAGTCCTTACACAGCTTTTGGCTATGCTCCTATCTTGGGCCCAACAGGCAGAATCATGTTGGCCTAAATGAGAGCTCCTTAGCCCCTGGATGGGGCTGGCCATCCTCCATCACCCTTCCTCTCCACTGAACAGTTCCCTAGCCCCAGGAGAGGCAGAGAAAGCTGGCAGGACCCTGGCTCCCTGAAGCCCACTGTTCCCAGGCTGAGTCCTGAGAAGGTCTTTCTGACCTGATTCCCAGTCTGGAATCTGGACTTCTGATTTCTGGAGGAACTGTCCCCAGGTGTGCCTGGTAACACCTACAGAGTGGTCTTCCTTAGCAACTAGGTCCAGGGGGTCTCCAAGCACTTGGTTTCTCCCCAGCTCTGTCTCTTTAGCTCTGCCTGGAGAATGGCCAGGACACTTGTCTCTCCCAGCTGGGTCCATGTTTCCCACAGGAGCTAATGCCCCTTAGGCCCTTAAACTCTACCTCACTTGTACAGTGTCAGACCAGGCTGAGTAGGGAGGCAGGGTCCTGACTGGGGACCTCCATTCTGACAGAAAAGAGAGCCCTACCTTTAGAAACTGCCATTTGAGGGTATGGGGTCCCCTCACCATTTCTCCTGAATCTGGAAAGGGAGGGATATGTAGGGGAAGTGCCCTAGGGAAGTAGCCGAGGTGTCAGGGGATGGGGTCTTTTGGGAGCTATTGAGGAGGGGCATATTGGGGGCTGCTGTGTGGACAGAAGCCAGGCTAGAAGCCAGAGACTTGAGATCTTATCTTCCTCCGCCTTGACTTTGCTGTGTGACCTAGAGTAATACTCTTCCCCTCTCTGGGCCTATTTCCCCATCTGTAAAAGAAGGAAGTGGAATCTCATGGGGCCAAGGCAGCTGGGATATTTTTCCTGCGCTGGCCAGAGGTGTAATAGGATGGATCTGGGTGCTAAGCCTGACGGGACCAGAACACAGCAGTCTGGCAGGGACTGTGGGACAGAAAGTAAGGGGCAAGACCTTGGCTGGCTGCCTGGGCTGGAGCTGCCGGCTTGAGAACCTGCCTGTAGGGGCTGAGAGGGCAGCTGGCTCTCTGCCCTGAAGGGGTGGTCGGCCCATCTATGGGGCAGCCAGCCCCTGTCCTGAGGCCAACAGGCTCCCTGAGTTTATGAGAGTGGGTCTCTACATTCCCCAGCCCTCTCTCACCATCCCCCACTAGCCCTCTATAACCTCTTTTCTTTAGGTCTTTTAACTTTACCTTTTTTCCTTGAAGGCTCACAGCTGGGGAAGGGCTTAGGCGTCACACAGCCCAAAGACACCCAGACACATGAGAGTGGTTGGCACTTGGGAGAGGGACTGGGGTTGTGCTCCAGAAAAGAGGCACCTGTCCTGTCACAGCCTCACCCTAACCCTGCTGGCAACATACACGCTCTTGGTTGGAATAAAAGTGAATGCGAACTGAGGTTTACCACATGAGCTTGGGGAACTCTTTGGTCTTCTATTACTACTTTGAGGTTTAAAGCCACTAGTCATTTATAGCTACTTACATTTAAATTGATTAAAATTAAATACACTTAAAAAGTCAGTTCCCCAGTTTCACTGGCCACATCTCAAGTTGCTCCGTAGCCACATGTAGCCATGCAGAGAACACTGGACGTTTTCATTATCACAGTAGCTTCTGTTGGACAGGGCTCTTCAAAGGATGGCACAAATCTCTGCCTTAAGGATAGATCACAAGCTCCATGGGGGCCAGGATCATGCCTGTATTTTTTTTCTGCCATGTACCTGGCACAGTGCCTGTCCCTTGGTAATCACTTAGTGTTGTCAACTGATGGTCTCTGACTCCAGAGAACAGCCGTAGGACTGAGTACATGGCCCACAGCACTGTCAAGACCAGGCCAGAATGCTAGGGCTATTTATGAGTCTTGCCCCCAGTTTGAGCCTCTGCTTCCTCATCTGTAAAGTGAGGATCATAGTCCCAGGATAGCTCAGGTCTCGTAGACATGGTGGGACTGTGCATGTCTGTGAGTTCCTTGGGCACCCACATTCTGATCCTCCCCAGGGACTATGCAGGGTCCAGCTGCTTTCTGTGGTGCCATACCCCTTACCCCATCTCAGTCCTGAGTCAGATGCAGATGGCGAAGAAGTTCGGAGGCCCCCGGGTCCCTAAGAGAAGGCTATCTGCAATCTAGTGCCTGCCTACTTTTCTGAGCTTATCTACAACCAGGCCCCCATGCCCTGGGCTATTTACCTTTGTGAATGCATCATGAATATGCTCAGCTCCTCGTGCCTTTTTTCACCCTGTCCCTCCTCCAAGGCTCTGCTTCAATGCCTTCTCTCCTAGACAATTTACTCTGAACACTGCGATTAAGACTGTTTTCACCTGTGTTCTGTCACTCATTTCAATCCTTTTTGTATTTCTGTTTACCTATCTTTCTCCCTTACCAGCCTGGGACTCTAAGGACAGAGGCCAAGTCTCTATCAGGACCAATGTCCACATGCCTGGCAGAAAAAACCAGTAAATGTCTGTCAAATTTGCATCAACCAAAAAATTATTCTCCGAGCACCTACTATATATCAAGCTATCTGAACAAATTAGGGCATTGTACTGGAGTTTCTAGTTCACATTAAATTTGTCATAGCAAATACTGTTTCTCATTGAAATGTATTGCTTAAGAGTTCAGAGGCATTAAAAGTTTACTGAGCATCTACTATTTGCTAGGCACAGTTCTATACACTAGAGATGCAATAAATGAGCAAGATAGTCCTGGTTCCTGCTCCCTCTGAACTTAACCTTGTTTCTTGCTTCCTCCCTAAATCTCTGCCTAGAAATAGAAATAGTTAAATAAACAATTACAACTGTGTTAAATTTAACTAAAAAAGAAATCCATAGGAGAGGTAGCAAGCCTATGACTAATGGGGAGGGAAGGCTTCCTAGAGGTAACAACTAGTTTGAGACCTGAAGGTTGGGTAGAAATTAGCTGGATGGAGAGTCAGGGAAAGAGGATTAGGCAGAGGGAACATAATGTGCAAAGGCTCAGAAAAAGAGGAGGAAGGTGTGCTTGTGTGGGGGGTTGAGTTTATTGTCCTCGGTTCTTGTCTCTGCCACAACAAAGAATTGAAGGGCAGAGACACAGTAGTGAAGCAGAGCAGAAGTTTTATTTGAATATACTCCAAGGGAGGAGTGGGCCAGAGTCAAGGTAGACAAAGGTAGGTTTACTTGAATAAAGCAGAGAGGAAGGAAAAACAGAGGGAGGAAAGGGAAGCTTATTGAACTCCTGCTTGGCATAGGGCATATCCCTTGCCAGCTCCTAAAGCTGGGATCACCAGGTATCCAGTGGCCGCTTGGATCTGCACAGCGTGGGAACTGAGTCCCTACCACCCTAGGATTTGGGGGAGCCACAGAGCACTGGATGGAGTGAGATTATGTTCTGAGAACTTCCCAAAGGCAAAGAAAGGAGATTTTCAGGCAGGCCACTAAAGAGCATGATCATACAGCTGCAGTTCCCTCCAAGTCACCCAGGCGATGGGAACTTGCAAACTCAAATCAGAGCTCTTGGTAGCCCCTCCCTAGTTATCTGAAGCAGGACAGAGAGAGTGACACACTCAAAGAAAGGCGAGTGTGGGTAACCTTAGAGAGGAGGTACGCTTAAGGGTTTACGTCTGGGTTTTTTTATAGGGCTTTTTGGGTAGGAGTTAGCATAAGGCATGATGTATACAGGTGATTTATAATTCCTTTGAAGTTTTGTCTTAAGAATCGGGTTATTTAGGTGACTGTGTTGGCCTGGATCTCAGCATTCTTTGTCCGCATAGGTTTATTTACACTTTCAAGGCCTTTCTCCTGCCCTGGTTACAAAGTTAGTTGATTAAGGAGCTGGAGGAAGAGGAAAAATGGCATATAGGTTAAGTTAAAGAATAAGCTGGGCCTTTAAGCAGGCTAAGTAGATTTTACAATGGCATGATCTAATTGGTACAATGAAGACATGGGCTGCACTTGGATACTTCTCTTTATCTGGGGAATATCTGGACATTGCAAGTTGCTCCTGGCCTTTGGAACTTCAACTAATTAACTCTGTGAGTCTTTTTTGGCTCTCTGGTTTTATCTGGCTAACTCTTTTGAGTCCCTTTTAGTGGGCTTCACTGGCTTTATTCTCTCTCCACCCGCTCATGTCTATTTTTCTGCCTAACACTTGGACATGAGAAAGTCAGATTGAGCAAAGTGGGGTAATGGTGATGCCGGGGTTCTTGTTTGTGGCGTCGAAGAATGAACTTAGCAAACACCCAAGGTAGGAGAGCCAGGGCAGAGGCTTTTATTGAGAGATACAGTGAGAGGACAAACAGAGCTTCTGGCATGAGCCAGGAGGGGACAAGAGAGCCCGTAGTGGTGCATTGTCTAGGGGTTTTATAGGCAGTTGAGGATATTTGGGAATGTGAAAGAAAGCTTAGGGGTGTGGACTTGTTAAGTGTTCCCTGAATATTTAGAATTAACTTAACATAAGGAATTTCCTGCTTTGATTTCTCTCTGGGATACAGGCCTCTTGGTCTGGGAGCATCTCAAACAAGGCCGCCTGCCCAGCCAAGGTGGACTGAGATATTGTCTGTTTGCTAAAGAGTAAGTTAAGAATCTTACTTCTTAACTTCCTGGGTGTTAAAATGCAATCTTATCTTTAAGGTGGAATCCTTCCTGCCTTTTACTATGTTGTTTACAGCCGGGTCTGCATGTTAAATTAGTTGCCCAGTTTGCAGAATCACTTCATCAGATCTGAAGGAGGAAAGACAGTACATAGGCCTGGGCCTTTCGCATGCTAAAGTGAATCTTACACATGATTACAAATGATTAGCATAATAAAAACATGCGCTACTCTTCTTTATCTGGGGAATATTAACTGATTTCACTGAAGAATGACTTTAGAGCTTAATGGTTAACACAGAATTTTGGTAGGGGGATTTCCTTGCATGTAGTTTACATTGCTCTGACTGTAAATATCTTGCCTTGCTTTTTCCAGAGGCCCTCACCCTATTCTTTCTAAGCTCATGGTCCCTGTCTCAATGGGAAGGTGAAAATGGGGCGAGGTAGGAGTCTGTTGTGAAGGGCTTTCTACTCTATAGCCAAGGCTGCCCAACAGAGTTTGAGAAGAGTGGGCACTACTGAAGGAGGGGCCGTGATCAGGTCTGAACTTGAGAAGCGTCCCCTGACAACAGTATGGATGACAGACTGGACAGAAGGAAGTGGATGGATTCGCGTAGCGCTGACAGGTGTTGGCAATTTGGTGATGGGGAAGGGAGTTGAGGAAGAGAGAAGACTGGAGGTTGACTTCCGGACTTCCGCCTGGTGATGAGCACACTGTGGTCCTGAGCATGAGGAGAGGACATGGGGAGGGGACCGGGATTGGGAGTGGAGAACGTGGTGGGAATTCAGCCTTCGGAACTCAGTGGTTGAGTTTGTTAGGACAGTTAGATATAGGAGTCTGGAGCTCAGAAGAAAGATCTAGGCTGGAGATAAGTTTTCTTATATGACTCATTTTTCTGGACACCATTTTTTCCTAAGGGCATGTAGCTCTCATTTTATAACAGAAACCATCTGGAGATCATTTTGACCATCAGTCATACTCTGGCTACATCCTCTGCATTCATTTTTCTGTCAGGTCCAGATGGCCAACTAGATTGCAAACTCCCTGAGGGCATGTCCCTGCCATCAGATTGTACCCCTGGCAGGGTGGGTGCTGTCATCCCCCTCCCTCAGTCCCCAGCTGGGTCCCACACAAAGGGGGTCCTGACCCAGGTCCACCCCTGACCAAGGCTCTCCCTGTCCCCAGTACCCAGAGGGGCTGGCACAGGAGAGCTGAGTGACAGTCCCTCCGCCTGCACCTCTGTAGCCCAAGCCTCAGAATGCAGTCACCATCGCTGTGTCTTCCCGGGCCTTGTTCCGCATGGACGAGGAACAGCGAATCTACACGGATCAGGGTGTGGAGGAGTATGTGCGCTACCAGCTGGAACACGAGAATGAGCCCTTCAGCCCTGGGCCAGCCTTTCCCTTTGTGAAGGTGAGGGGCAGTTACCACCACTAGCCAGACAGTGCCTTTGTGGGGATTAGGAGAAACCAATCCCATGTGCGTCTGAGTCGGGAAAATAGGCCTCCTCTGGGCAGGTGCCACCCCACAGGAGCATGTCTTGGCAAGGGGACAGAGTCATTATGGGAAGAAGAAGTACCCCCGTCCTCTAGACTAATGTATGTAGCCCTACTGCAGGTAATGGCCTGGTGAGTGGAACCTGGGCTGAATTTCTGCCCGCACACACCCTTTTAGTGAGATGCCCCTGAGCAATAATCAACCCACACAATGGCAGAGATTGGGAGGAGATGGTCCATGTCCACTGATCTCACCCCAAGCCTGGCCCCTGGCATTCCGTTTCCTCCCTCTGTCAGACCCCAGCTCACCCCTCCTCCCCAACCTTGGCTACCACCTCCAGGTATCAGTCCCTGGGGTCTGAGCTGGAGGTCCCCTCTCCCATCCAGGCTCTGGAGGCTGTGAACAAGCGGCTGCGGGAGCTGTACCCTGATAGCGAGGATGTCTTCGACATCGTGCTTGTGACCAACAACCATGCCCAAGTGGGTGTTCGTCTCATCAATAGTATCAACCACTATGGTGAGCATGAGGGGTCTGGCCATGGGGCTCCTACCAGATGCCTGGGGATGGGGCTACACCTCTGCAGGGTGAGGGTCTATTGACTGGAAGCTCAAGCCCCGTGGTATACTGGTAACCCATTCTTTAAAAACCAAAACAAAGAAAACCCTAATTGTAAGTGTCATTTTCAGGGTGTAAATATTCCCACCGTGGCTCATTTCAAGCTACCAACAGTTGAACAATCTAATGGCTCAAAAAAATCCCTGCATGTTTAACATTCGGCTCTTGCAAGCTGGGACAAGCCGGATCCAGCTCACCACTGCGTGGGCCCCACTCCCTATGTGATTGCGCAGGACACCCAATGCACCAGTGCCTCAGTTTTTCTAAGTGCAATGAGCTAACAGGCCTCCCAAGGTTGCTGGGAGAAGCAGGGACAGTTGTCAGAGAGAAGGGACTTTGTGATTTAGTTCACTCTTGTTTGAGAGTAATAGACCTTCCAGAGCTAGCTTAAGCTGAAGAGGATACAGTCATTTCTTATCAGGTTACAGGGGCAGGCGTCTCTTAGACCCGTGGGGCAGGAAGCAGAGCTGGGCCCTCACTAGCTTGGATCCAAGTGCTGGAAGTGCTTCCTGGGCTCTTTTTGCCTCTGGCACATATGCCCTGATTTCTGCTTCTCTCAGCAAGTGGGTTTCTTCTTTATTCCTGTCTCTCTGTCTCTCTCTCTCCCCTAATAAGGTTTCTAGGCTTTTCTTGACTATAGCCAAAATTTGTAAGTACAAATCCTTGTTCTAAGCAACCAAGAGAGTCCAAAAATTCTACCTTCAAATTGCTGGGAACCAGGATGATATTCAAAATGTTTAACCACCTCAGGACAGGGCACTGAGAAATCTGGGTGGGCACCGCCTATAGGACTGGAGCAGGGTCCTGGAGGGCCCCCACTGGGCCAGGCCTTACCCCTTCCACTGGCATAACTCAGTGTTCTCAGAGCAGTAACCATTTACCAACCAGCAGGTATTTCTCAACCTGGGCAGACATGGGTACTTGGTGACTATCGGCACAGGCTAGGAGAGAATCTGATTGGCCCAGCTGTGTCAGGTACCTACCCTTATCCAATCGGGAGGGACATTCATGGCTGGGGACCCACCTTTTATAGTATGGTGACTCCCTGACAAGAGCATGTTAGTGTGAGCCAGGCAATTGCTCCAGAGATGTGATCATCCCCATTTCAGGGATGAAGGATGGAAGGGCTCAGAGTGGGGGAACCCTGGCCTAAAATCACAATCACTCAGAATCACTCTGCTGCACCCCCACCACTCAGAGCCAAGGTGGTGTCCACTGGACCTGGAGGGACCACTCTGAGGCCCTAGGGGTTGGCCCAGGCGTCACCCTGGTGCTCTCTGCCTCCTCCTCAGACCTGTTCATTGAGAGGTTCTGCATGACAGGTGGGAACAGCCCCATCTGCTACCTCAAGGCCTATCACACCAACCTCTACTTGTCGGCTGATGCGGAAAAAGTGCGGGAAGCCATTGATGAAGGTGAGTCATGCTGGGGAGGGAGAATATGAGGAGTCCAGCAAAGGGGTTCCAGAGGTGGGCCGGTCTGGTCCTAGAGGTCTGAGCAGGTGCTAGGAGTTGCCATGGTAACTGGAAATGCCTGTGTGCAAGCAGAAATCTTCCTTAATTCCTATGACCTGTCCTGTAAACTGTGAACAGGGCCCCACCTATTCTACTTATTGCCCATCTATTCTACTCTGCCACTTCCTGCTCTACAATGTTAACGATGCTTTTACTCATCAGCATTACCCAGCCTTCTGTCTCCATGGAAACCCTCCTGACAAGCCAGAAAGCTACTCCCTTCTAAGAATCTTCTGGGTCAGTAGGAGTTCTGATTCCTGCGTGTCCATGGGCAGCCTCTGTCCCTCTCTGGGCCAGTGAGGGAGGAACATCAGCTCTAGTCCAGTCTGAGCAATGAGGTCTGGGAAGTGTGTTCCCAACTGGGCTGGTCAGCGCTGAGGGAGGTTAGGAGACTCAGATACAAGTACTGATGCGGAGAATTTCCCTCTATGTGTCTCTTTCAAGGGGCAGTTTTGGGTGGTAGCCTGAGTGTCCGTCCTTCCAAAAGGATGCTTAACCCTATTGCATGTGGGAGAAAATAGGCCCGTAGGGGAGGAAGGACTGTCCTGCTGCCTGAGAGGGCTCCTGAGCTGAGCATTACTGGCAGGTTTCTTTATCAACCAGCAATATGTTCACTTGTCTCTTCCTCATTTGTGCTGTCTCCTGCCTAGAAGCCTGGCCTTTCTCCCACGGATGCCTCACCCCTCTGAGCTTCTTGGGACTCCATGAGGCCTTCTTTAACCAGGACCCAGATGCCCTTTCCCCAGAGAGATGCCATACCCTCTGGTTGGGGCCTTGGCACTGGCCTGCATGTGTGCCTCTATATGTCTGTAATTGGAGTCCAGACTAGGGATCAGGCGATGGCCTGGAGGGAGGACCTGCCCAGGGTTGGGGTGGGTCTGGTTCATCTTGGCTCCAGCATTGGCAGGGCTGAGAAGGTGCTGGCCTGATGCCCAGGACCTCGTCCTACTTATAGCATCCTCTGGCTAGGCTGCCCAGGTCTCCAGCCTCCTAGTGCTGGCTCTCTGCGCTCCAGCACGGCTGTATCAGGACCCTTGGAGACGCCTGGAGTTACAGAGAGTCTGTGTACACAGTCACATGTAGTTAGTACTGTCTCCCCTGGCCACCCCCATTGCCTCAAGGAGCCCTGAGAAGGGCATGCCTTGGTGTCATTATGGCAGGAGGTAGACTGGGGGTGCCCACACCACCCCGCCCCAAACTTCAGCCTGGATCTCAGCCCCAGGCAGAACTAAAACACCTAGTTTTACCTTGGTCCAGAGAAGGGGAGGCACTTGCCAGAATCAGCACTGAGAGTCACTGAGACCAAGACAGGGTCAGGACTCTGTAGGTCTACATCAGAGGCCTGTGAGGCACTCCTCGAAGGACGGCAGTGGCCTGGGGGCACCCTTCCCTCCAGCCAGGACTGACATCCAGCTGGTCCATACCAGCACGACTTTGCTAGATATTAGAGTATTGAAATCCCTCCATTCTGACTAATAAATAGGTCCTGCCTGCCCTGAGTCCTCTGAATGGCCCCCTGTTCCCTGGGGCTCCCCAAACCTTCCCACAAAACAGCAACTAAATCCTGGCATAGGCCAGGGCTCAGAACCCTACTCAGAGCAAAAGCCACTGTCCATTCTTATTGGTCAGGTTTTTCTTTTCACATTGATCATGACTTTATTTAAAATTAGCAAACAGTATTGTAGAAACATTGATATGTACATTTCTAAAATGCTGCATTTTAAATTTAGTTGACAAACACTTATCTGCCAGTTTTTAAATATTCTGAATATCAGCCCTCCTTGGCTTTCCCTGAGTCCTGGGTGAGGCAAGTGGGCAAGGAGAGCCTGAGATAGCCCTGGTCCGGCCCCGGATAGCTGAGGTGGGGCCTGGGGCCCCTGGTGCCTGGATGAAAGCAGACAATGCCCCCCTCTCTCTGCCCAGGGATCGCAGCTGCCACCATCTTCAGCCCCAGCAGGGATGTGGTTGTATCCCAGAGTCAGCTGCGCGTGGCCTTCGATGGAGACGCTGTGCTCTTCTCAGACGAGTCGGAACGCATCGTCAAGGCCCACGGGCTGGACAGGTTCTTCGAGCATGAGAAGGCTCATGAGAACAAACCTTTGGCTCAGGTGCTCCACCCTCTCCCTAGAACCCCTGGGTGGAGCAAGGCGGGTCCCCAGAACTTGCAGACCAAACCAAACCCCAAGCTCAGCCCAGAATCCAGCCAGGTCCCCCACCAAACTTCCAGCCCTCATCCCTCCCCCCTACCCAGTGGCTCCCCTCGGTGAGCTGCCACCCCTTCATTGAGCCCTATCTCCCCACTGCCATCCCATTCCCCCCTTTAAAGCCCCCATCCTCTCTCTAAGCTCCCACACCTTCTCTGAAGCTTCCATCCCCTTTCAGAGGTTCCCACCCGTCTCTGAGGCCACCACCCTCTCTCTGGAGCCCACTCCCCTCCCCCCAGTTCCCATCCCCTCTTTGAGATTCCTCACCCAATTTCCCCCAGCCCGGTGAGTTGGCACCCATCCCCTCAAGAAGCCCTTGTTTCCCTCCCTGGGGGAAGAAAAGCTGGACTGGTGGCCCTCCCTCGGGTCGGGAAATGCAGCTGGGTGTGGGGTCTGGAGGAGCCCATTTGTTTTAGGCCACACCAGCCCTTCCCACCTCCTGCCTTCCTTCCATTGGCCCTGGGGACTCAGGGACCTTCATGCACCTTCAAACTGCTTAGAGTTGCCCTGAGAACAGATGACACCCTGGGACCTGGTGGAAATTTCCTGGGTTGGAGCTGTTGGGGTCCAGCCCCCCAAGAGCTCCTATCTGTGCTTTTAACAATAATCCCAGAGGCCCTCTCTCCAAGAGCTCAGCAGGCTTCAGTTGTGGCCCCTGAAAATTCATTTCTGTTCTTGTTGGTTCCCTCTGCAATCCTTGGGAACCCACAGTAAGACAAGTTTGCCACTAAGTGTAGGCAGAGACCCGGGCCGGCACTGCTTGCTCCAGGCTACCCAGCAAGGAGGGTGCTCATCTCCAAGATTAGGAGCTACCTTCCCCTATTTCCAGCTGCTGTTGCAGATTTCTTCCTTATCAGCTGGCCTTAATTCACATGTATACATTAAGCTTCACTGTTCAGGAACTCTAGAGAGTAAATCGCTTCCCCGACCCTCAAGAGCTGAAGCATGGTGCCATAAGCCACCAGTGTGCCCATGGACAGGGTCACTATTTGGCAGTGACACGTTGTCTGTCTGTCCCAGCTGTTTGCAGCTGGAGTCTGTTCTGATTGGAGAGTGCCCATGTCACAGTTACTAAATATTTTTAATATTCTGCAGGGCAAACACCCTTGCACTGGTGGGCACATGGATGGATGTACATGGTAACAGTTGCCCTAGTATGGTTATTCTGACACAGACATCCCCAGGCACAGTAGTTTGGACACCCATACTGACATAGGTCTCTGCACTCCCACTGAGGCACACGGTGGCCCAAGCAGGCATAGCAGAACTGAAAGATTTAGAAATCTGAAAAGCTTTCACACCCCAAACATCAAGACCCTAGTGTGTTAGGAAGGAGCCCGCTGGTGAGGGGGCATGTGTTTGGGAGAGGGATGAGCTCACAACGTTCCCTTGGCTTCTCATAGGGTCCCTTAAAGGGCTTTCTGGAGGCTCTGGGTAGGCTGCAGAAGAAGTTCTACTCCAAGGGCCTGCGGCTGGAGTGCCCAATCCGCACCTACTTGGTGACAGCCCGCAGTGCAGCCAGTTCTGGGGCTCGAGCTCTCAAGACCCTGCGCAGCTGGGGCCTGGAGACAGATGAGGCCCTGTTTCTTGCAGGAGCACCCAAGGGTCCCCTCTTGGAGAAGATCCGCCCACACATCTTCTTTGATGACCAGATGTTCCATGTGGCTGGGGCTCAGGAGATGGGCACAGTGGCCGCCCACGTGCCTTACGGTGTGGCCCAGACGCCCCGGCGGACTGCATCTGTGAAGCAGGCCCCATCTGCACAGTAGCTGAGCCACCAGCTCACTGACCGGCATCGCTCAGGCACAGCTCCTTGTCCATGCTCCAGTGGACCCTCTGACTCCTCACTGCTCTTCCCCTGTGTATGTCTGCCCTCTTCCCTGTGTGTGAGGTGCCTGTCAGAAATTATGCAGATGGGCCAGCACTCTCAGCAGCCCTCCTTTTGGGCAAATACTGTGCCATACAACTGGCCAGGGAGTGAGATGATGCAGAGTGGCTGGATTTGGGGGGAAGTTGATGGGACAGAGGCTGGGAGGGTCAGAGGAGCCAGAGCTTGGGATAAGAACTAGCTCAGTATAATCCAGAGAACACTGTTTAGAGAGAGAAAGGACTGGCTTCTAGGCTCTGTCCTGGCATTAACTGCTTGACTTTGAGTAAGCCCCTCCCATTCCTGGGCCTCAGTTTCCCCGTCCTTTAGGTGGTTTTCAAGCTCTCCTTTAGCTAAAGAAGCATGGTTTGGTAAGCTTGCCCTCTCTGAAAGAAGCGTTCTTTGCCCGGGATGCTGCTGGTGTATACAGCACCCTTGTGATAATTACAGGAGGACACTGTCTCTACAGTGAATCACGTAAAGATGGCCCTTCCTGTGGGCTGACCCAGACCCACGCTGGAGTACACAGCTTGGTTAGGATATAGGCTGCATTTCAGCCCCCACAGGCTCCTCAGCCCAGAGGCGTTTGTCAAATGGGCAAACGCACAACCGCCTGCAGCAGCCCTACCTATAATTTTACACGTTTGGAAACCCCTGGACAAGATGACCTCTCTGCTTCCTGTGATCCTCTAATCAGTCATCAGAGGTCAGCAGCCAGGCGCAGGCTTTGTGACAGGAGTGGCTGAGTTTAACCTGCCCACAAACCCTCCTTCAGCCAGCAGGGGGCGCTGTAGACTCTTGCTCAGAAGGCTCTTCAGCGGCTGCGGGGCCGAGGGGCCCCCTTTGCTTTTGCTTTTAGCCCAGATTCCTGCCCGCCAACCCCCTCACTCCCTCGATGACTGCATCCCCAGAGGTGCCAAGGTGCTCTGCTGGTGGGGAAAGAGGCGGGTATGGAGCTTTACAGATGGAGGGCCCAAATACACACAGGAGAAGAAATCTTAATGCTGCAGTGGGAGACCACCCACGCTCGGCTGAGGGAAGGCTTGCCTGGGTGCGGGTGAGGCAGGGAGGTCTGGTCTGAGGCTGTGACCATTCTGAAAGGAAGACGCTGAAATGGGTACTAGCAAGATTCTCCGTCGATGGGATTGTGAATGGAGGTGACAGGCTCTCCGTCACTGGGATGTTGTGCAAGGGACTCCAGAATGAGCGGATCCCCCCCTGCCGTGCACTGGTGAGTCCTCCACCCTTGCAGGAGCCCCTGCAGCCCCTCTGTCACCGCTTTCAGGGGAGAACTCTCACTACTGTTGAGTCAGCCTCCTCCTTTGCCAGCCTGGCTCTCAAATAGGAGGGTGGGAGCACCGATGGCTGGTCCCTCAGGAAGACCCAGAGGGGTGAGCAGACATCTGCGTGGGGAACTGTTTGCCTGGCTCCTGGGGGGAATTCTAGATGTGAACAAGCACTTTGAAGAAAGTCAAAGATATCATCGGAGGGGCAGGAGCCTGTAGGTGTGTGCAGGAAAGCTGGACCATTTGTGAGGGCAGGGAAAGGAGGTGAAGGGCCACCTGGTGGGGACCTTTGTCCTTCTGAGGACTCAGTCCAGGGCCTGAATGGGCACAGGCTCTGGGCAGTGTGGGGCAGGATAGTAGTTGCAGAAAGATAATCCAGGAAGAAGAAAAAAGTGAGGAGACAGAGGTGGTTCTCAAAAGGAGCAACAGTTAGGGCTGGAATAGAAGTGCTGGGCTGGGCTTTCCCTGTCAGTGTGGGAGGCTGGCCAGTGGGCTGGTTCTGGGGTGGAAGGGCAAGGCTGTGCTGAGTGCCTGGGACAGATGCCTCCTGCTGCCTGCCTTATCAGGGGGGAGGGCAGGCAATGAAGATGTATGTACAAGGTCATTTCCATCCACAGCCAGGATCCGGGCCAACAGAGGAGGCCTCAGAGCATAGGGCCTGGTTTGGTAGCTCTCCCTCTACCCCAAGCCCAGCCAGAAGAAAACTGAGACCTAAGAACAGCCTTAAGAAACAGAAAGGAAGTGAGAGAGCAAGTACCTTTGATCTTGGCTGAATCTTAGAAAGGCCCTCTGCCCTCCCCCAAACCCAGTTCAAATCACCCTGTGGAGGAGCATGTAGAGCTCCCGCAGCCAGCCAGTGCCCATAAGAAGCCTACAAAGCTGGGCACAGCCAAGATTCATAGAATGGCATTACACTGCCAACCGGGATGGATACCAGATGTTGCCTCAATAAGATAAACCCCAGAAATTCTGGGAACCAAGACGTCCTGCCCCAGGGCCTAGTGATAAACAGCCGTTGATTCTTCCAGGTCTCTTAGGAAGCAGGAAAAGATGATGCTGGAAGCAGAAAGATAAGGTGCAGTAAAAGCTGTGGATTTCACTGGAACCACCATTAATAGACATAGTTAGCCCTGAGCAGTAAGATACAGATAAGGTCCAAATTTTATTATTGAAACCTGAAATGAGCATCTCAGGCCTGGAAAAAGGCCTTCAATGGAATAAAAGTCCAGAAGTCCTGGGGGCAAGCTTAGGCAGCAGCCAGCTGCCCCTTCTGATTGTTTCAAGTGGGGAGGGGGAGGCCTGGGGGAGGAGCATTCATTTTGTCACAGGCAAATTAAAAAGCCAGATGAGCAGCAAGCCCCAGGCCCAACTGGACAGCAGCATGGGGTGGAGGGGCCACTGGCCCTGCAATGCTGGGCACCTGTAGCAGCACTCCCCTGCAAGTTCTGCAGAACACTTCCCAGGAAATGCTTGCCAGCAGAGACCTAGACCAGTGGAAACTGCCACGTACCAGAGAAACAAGCCTGCTTACTAGGCACTG
Organism: Smutsia gigantea; assembly: GCA_032199065.1. Classification (NCBI taxonomy): domain Eukaryota; kingdom Metazoa; phylum Chordata; class Mammalia; order Pholidota; family Manidae; genus Smutsia; species Smutsia gigantea. The sequence continues at coordinate 149,403 of JAVSCE010017457.1, forward strand.
ACACTGCTAAGAGCATTGCAAGCCAGCCCCCTCCGCTTCCTGAAAGCCCAATCCAAACAGTGGGGGTGCAGCAGAAAACACCAGAAGAAATAAAAACCAGCAAGAAGTTCAAATCCAAGATGCACCCAGCTTTATAATGATATTCACCTGGTTTGCCTCACTACAGCAAACTGGTGAGTAAAATGTTGAAGTATTTCCACCAACAATTGGTGAATAGTGCTGGCCTGAGCCCCTGGGTGCCCCTCCATAGCCTCAGCTGCCCTGGTCCGTCCACTGTGGCTGCTCCATCTTCCCATGACTGCAGAAAGGGCAACCAGGAGACTCACCGGCATGATGGTCAGTGTCCCCTCTCTTTGGTTGCCCGACCGTGCTGGTTTAGAGGGTGACTTGCCCAAAGTCACACAGCTTGCAAGAGGCAGCCCTGGGACAAGCTCAGGCCTGCCTGATGCTGGGACCCAGGCTCATTTTGCCATACAGCCGATACATGTACATAGAGGTGGCAAGAGAAGCTTCATGGCGAGGGAGTGCTCCCGACAGTGAACATGTTACCTCCTGCTTGCCAAAATGTGATAAAACACTTGATTATATTTTTCTTACAGCTTCCTATATAGCTAAGATTTTAAATTAGAGACGAACATTTGCAGAGCTCCTGAAGCACCCCAAGTTCTCTGGAACCCAATTTGAAGACCCCTGTATTGGGCTAACACAGGATTTGGCAAATTATGACTCCTGTGGTCATATCTCTCTCACCACTCTTTTTATAAAGAAACTTCTATTGGAACACAGCCATGCCCACTTGTTTACATATGTCTATGGCTGTTTTTGCACTACAACAGCAGAGTTGAATTGTTTTAACAGAGACTGTGGAGTTGAAAATATTTATCTGGCCCTGTACAGAAAGAGTTTGGTGACCCCCAGGCTAAGGCAAACATCCCCAGGCTGCGCCTCAGTGGGAGAGAGCTGTCCACATCCATCTAAGCATTCGAAGGCAGAGGCTGGTTCCACTGCAGAGGAGATACCACGTGGGGGCTTGGAGCCCATCTGCAGGCCTCATTTGGGCTGCAGTGAATTGCAAGCACTAAATTCCTTGACATCAAACACAACAGACTCTTGGCATCTGAGAATTTAAGATCTCAACGTTTGACTATTTTCAAGTGACCCATGGCCTGTTGTAATTTGAAATGTTATTGATGCACAGGTATGACTTAGGTGTGCCCTGATAAGCTGATGGATGAGGGCAGGGAGCAGGACCCCTGGCTAGGGCTGAGCCCAACTGGCTGTCCAGCACCTGCTCAGTGTGGGTCTCTGTTGTCCTCGACTTTTGATTGCCTTCATGGAGCCTCTAGGGAAGTGGCAAGCGCCTGTAGATGGATGGGCCTTAGCTAAATATTTGTTTTGGATAAGCTGACTTTAGCACTCAGATCTAACAAGTCATCCACAAGCTCTCCGTGGAAGCAAGAGCAAGCTCTTCATGAAGACGATCCCAGCGAGGGCTTTAGCTGGCTCAGCAGTTACTGCTCAAGTGAAGAGAAAACTCCAGTGAAAGTTGGAATGGCCGTTTTCTCATGCTTTGACGGTGTGAGCAACAAAGGGACATATCCTCGTGATGGAACTGTGGGTCAGGAGAAATCCAAGACCTGCTGATGTAGGGATCTACCAAGGACCCAGGATCCTTTCTAAGAATGGCCCGTGTGGAAGTGGTCTCACCTACAGCCATTGCTGTTCCATCATCATACTCTTGTCTGATAAGCCCAGCCTTGGCTTCAGAATCCTGCTCAAGGTGGCCACTGCCAGAGGGCTGGAGTTGTCCTGGAAGATGGAATCTATTTTGCCAGCCTGCTGGTGTTGGATGTTGCTTTGCAGAGGGCATGCAAGGCCCTGATCTTCATTCTCTGGTGCTGGGCGCAACTCTGAGGATTCTGGGATCTCACGCCACTCGCGGACCACAAAGAGGAGGGAGAATGGCATCCTGTGGCTGGTAGCTTCACTGGACCAGGTGCTGGAGAAGCCACATACTGAGTTTCACTCAGTCTTGAGGCCAGTACAGAAACCCCTTCTGCCAGTAGATGGCACTGCCGGCCAGCACTCAGCTGCAGGTCGTCATCAGTGGGTTTAATCCCTGGTTACTTTCCTCTCCTTCCCTGTCCCTTGGGGCTGCGCAGGATTCCTGCAGGCAGCTTAGACAGACAGGACTTTAGGTGATCTAAAAATGCTTGCTAAACGTGCCTCTGTGACTAGCTGATTGCTCTTACCTACAACCACTGTGATTGTGTGTATGAACACTCATGAGTGTGCAACAGGATAAAGACTGTGTATGTGTGCATGTTTATGTGGGTGTGTATAATGGGTCAGATAGCTGTGTGGACAACTATGTGTGTGTGTGTGTGTACATGACTATCTCTGTTAACTAAGGGTCCTGGCCCTCATACTAATGGCCAGCCCTGTTTCCTGGGACTAGTTCTGATTGTTCCTATTATCTCATGGGCACTGGCACATGTGCAGTGTGGGAGCCACTGAAGCCAGGCTTTGTATCTTTCCCTCCAGCTTCCTCTGCCTCCCACTCCTACCCATAGCATCTTGGGAAAGAAATGGAATCTGTGCTAGGACACTCCTTTTGACTGCACCTGCCTCACCATCTCTCCTTGTTTCTTCCCTCCCCCTGAAAGTCCCAGGGCCACTGTGTACAGCTGGGCAGATAGTACATTGCACGGATCCAGATGGAGTCATTCACACTGACTGTGACATGAGTGGTGCCTCCTAGGCGCCTGTAAGACAGGCCAGCTGTCCAGAGCTGCCCTGGTCATCTCATGGCCATGGCTAGGAAAGCTACCTTCTTCCCTGCTCCCTGGCCCAGCCCAGCCTGGGCTGGAATTCTTTCCTCTGCTTGGGTGTTCTAGGCTGGCCCAGAAGTGACTTACCCTTGGCTTGATCAGGAAGTATCTCCCTGCTGGGCCATCCCCCAGAGGCCTTGGGATTCCATTAATGAAAGTGAAATATGGTGTCTTGCCAATGGCTTTCAGCCCCGGGCAAGTTCGCTATGGATCAATATGACCAAAGAAATTGACAGCAAAACTGTTCTTGGGGTGAAAGGGTTATACCCAACTTTATTTCTAGGTGGCAGGTCAGTCACTAAAATCCCGTTCACTCAGAGTGAGTCTGCATGCAGCAAGCTGGTCTCTGCCTCTGGGCTCCTCTGTCTGCACAGCAGTCCTCTGGGCCTCTCTGCACAGTTGTCCAGCATAGCTGTCCTCTGGGCTTCTCTGCACAATTGTCCCGCACAGCCGTCCTCTGGGTCTCTGTCTTTGGCACTGCCAACACTCCAGCCTCTGCTCTGCTCTCCTGCAGCCTTGCAGCCCTGCCACCTTGTTGTGCCCAGAGCACTGGGCGGAGCTCTTTATATAGAGTCAACAGCCATGTATTGCCCACAGGTGTCAACCAGGGCCAGGTGAGAATCCTAGCCACAAGAACTCTCATTTTATCCACATATGGCTAGCAACTTTCCATTTACTTGTCTTTGCAAAGTGAGAGGCCCCTGTGAGACAAACCACAGGTCTGCAGATGGGGTCACTGACTCCCACACACCTGGCCTGCGGAGGAGTATGCTTCACGGGCAGATTGTTGTATAAGATGGGTCTGCCGCGGAATTAGGGTAAAGACCTCAAGCCTGGGTTTGAGGCTGCCACCAAGCAGAAAATCATGAGGCTACGGCAGACTGGAGGCCTGGGCCAGGTCACAAACCCTCAAGTCTCCAGGGGTCCGGCAGGAAGCATAAGTGAAGGAAGAGGATTAGGCGAGGTCTGTAGTGAAATGGAGAACATATACTCTGCTGTCTGACACGGTTGCTGCCATGTGGGAATGTGTGCTTGTGTTGCCAGATATTCCACCCCATTTTTCAAGAGAAGCTAGAAATCTGGACTTTTGGCAACTATTTTGAGTTTGGAAAACACTGTGCAGGCCAAATGAAACACATCTTGCAGGCTAATTCTGGCCCTCAAGTTTCCAGTTTGCATCCTCTGGCCCAGACCCATGAACTGGGTTTTCCAGAAAGAACTGAGTAATCGAGAGTGTAAGGATCTTACACTCAGATACACAGACTTTGGGACTTTTAAGACACCTTAGAGATAACCTAGTTCATCCCTTGTGTGTTTTAAACTGTGTACATCTAAACTTTAGCTTAATAGCACACATATCCTTAACTTCTGGTTTCTACTTAAAAGCATCTCAGTACTTCCAATTTAGAACAAGTTTTTAAATGAAGCCTTACAAGTAGCATGTTTATACCTACCTGTCGGAACTCCTATTTTATGCCATTTGCTTTATGATGGCTTTACTTCTATTTTTTGCAAACATGGGCTGCCCTGGTCTCCCTTGTAACCTAACCTCCTTGGATTGTTTTTTTATGACAAACCTCCTAAGTGCCTCCTTAAACAGTTGGAGCATATGTTGCTTCATCTATGTGAATTCCCTTGCCTGGGGAAGGGATAAGACTGCATCCTTTCCTTGGTCTGCTGTCAGCCCTGCCCAGGCCCCTGTTCTGTCTGGCTCTGCAGCATTTACCTAGTCATATAATAAAGGGTGCTATGTGCATCTCAGTGTATATCCCTCTCATTCCCCATGCTTATCCGAAACCTGCATTTTACAGCATGGGCTCCTGCCTCTTCAAAGCCATTCAAATAAATACAAGACTTTTAAAATTAACTTATACTGTCTTCATTTCCTCCATCTCAACCGTACTCACAAGCTGACTTATGGGCCCCTCAAGAAATGCCAACAGGGCTGAATGTAGTGAGCAGGCCTGGGATCAGTCCCACCCGTGGGCTCCAGCATCTCTCTGTAGACCACCCCCCTCCATGACGACCACCCCGAGGACAGGTTCTGTGATGGAGAGCAGGCTGAGTTCATCAGAAGGCAAGCCTCTCCCAGCAGGACCCGCGGCATGGACTCAGTGTTCCCATCTGGAATTACTGGGGGGGAGGTGGAGTGGGAGGAAGAAGAGGAGATAAGAGAGGGTGTGAGATGGAGGAGGAAGGGGGTGACTCAGACTCTAGCCTCAACTCTTCATCCTGCAATAATACTTCCTCCTGCAACTCGCCGCCTCCACAGCTCACCAACCTGGGCTGATACCTCTCCACCATTCTGTCCAACACACACATTTCTCCTGCTACACTCTCCCACCTCCATCTGCTGAGGCCCTGTCAAGACTCATCTCCAACACAGTTTTCTCAATCAGCCTCCCTCAAATTTTGATATATCATGAGAGATAGATCACTTCCTCCCCCGCACAATATTTAGGTCCATGGCTTTTCTTTCATAGCCCAAAGGAGTATCTCCAGCCCTAAATGGGCATCAATAAATATACCTATAATTGAATGGCTGCATTCAGAGTTGACAGGACTGGGCCAGCTGTTTGTGGCCAATGTCATTTCTGAACTGGTTAGAAAATATTTTGAGTATCTCTCCTAAAAAGATCACCAAAGGATCACCTGTGGCCTATTTGGACAGGAAACCAAAGGCATGGGAGTCTTTTAATACATTAGTTATTTATTGCTGTGTAACAAATTACTCTAACACTTAGGGGCTTAAAACAACAAACATTTATTATCTCATAGCCTCTGTGAGGGAGGAATCCAGGAGCAGCTTAGCCGGGGGTTCTTGCTCACAGTGTCTCACGAGGTTGTAGTCAAGCTGTCAGCTGGGGCTGCAGTTATCTGAAGGCTTGACTGTGGCTGGAGGATCTGTTTCCAAGATGATGCCCTCACATGGCTTTTGGCAGGAGGACACAGTTCCTTGCAAAAGGTTGCTGGAGTGTCCTCATGATATAGCTGTTGGCTTCCCCACTGAATAATCCAAGGGAGAACAAGGCAAACTTACTTTAAAAAACTAAGACCCAGCCTCAGAAGTTACATATCACTGCTTTTTAAAAATTAAATTATCACGATACACAATCTTATGAAGGTTTCATATGAACAACATTGTGGTATCAACATTCACCCATATTATCAAGTCCTCACCCCCCCTATTGCAGTCACTGTCTACCAGTGTAGTAAGATGCTACAGAGCCATTACTATGACACATCACCACTTTTACCATGTTTTATTGATCACACAGACCAACCTGATACAATATGGGGAGAGACTACACAGGGGTGTTAACACCAAGAAGCACAGATAATCAGGGGCCATTTTGGATGGCTCTCACATAGCAACCTGGTATAACTAGGGGCCTCTAAGTTTATCTTAACGATTCCCCTGCCTCTTGGCAAGTCTAGACCCAAATGGGCCTCCTTAATTTTCCAACCTTGAGTCCCCCACCTTCTTACCCAGTCTCCAGGGATGAGGAAAAATGTGACTCCTCATCCCCTTTTTTCCTCACATCTCCCATCCAGCAGATTCCTTAGGGACTTTGGGGTCACCTACTTGGGAACATCATGGAAACCTTGTGTTCTGAGATGTCTTGGTCTCACTGTGAAGTTTTTTTTAATGTCTGTAAGGCCAGTGGCACCAGAGTGGCTCCCAATGGTTGCAGCCAGTGGACCATGTCTAAGGTGAGGGGAGAGGCAGGGGTGGAAGGACAGGTGGAGGGAGAGGTGGTGGCCCTCCCTTGCCCAGGCCTTCAACAGACAGACCCAACCCTCTGGTGCCATAACTGAATCCTCTACTTTCTGACATGATCTTGAACTGGATTTGGGAACAAACCCCCACAGCATGGAAGAGAGGTGACTGTGGCCTGGAGCAATGAAACAGGGAAATCATGGACATAATTCTTTTTCCTCTTTTATGTTCTCACTTTTCAACTTGCAAAGCTCTTCCAAGACCTGAGAGCTACATTCTCTTTCTTTCTTGTGCTTAGTGGTTGTCAGTTTTACTTACCAGTAAGTCATTAAAAAAATTTTTTTTATAAACCGGTAACTCAAGGAATAAAATTACAAATTTACAGACTCTGTTCTAAACACTATAAAAATCGATTAATTTAATCACAATAACCCTATGAAGTAGGTACTGTTATTATCCCCACTTTACAGTTGAGGAAACTGAGGCTCAGAGATATGGTAACTCACCCAAGGTCCATATTAGTAAATCACAGAGTTCGATTTAAACTCAAGTTGTCTGGCTCCAGAATGTGAATCTTAGATGCTGTTTTATACTGACATGGATATTTTAAAGACGAAATGCACATAAGAAAATCTGAGCTTATGTTGTTTGAACCACATGCCCCTGAACCTCCGGGGTAGTGCAGATAACTTACTACCACTTGGGTTACTCCAGAGGAAAGCTTGAGGAGAGGTCTTCAACAGGCATCTCTGCAAGAAGAGCCATCTTTACAGAAGCAAAAAACTGGCTCCCCACACCCCACTGCTTTTAGATCTGGGCAGGGGTCATGCAGGCGATGCTCTCATCCACATCTTGCAAAGGTGAAATCCAAGTCTTAGAGAAGGGAAGAGACTTGTCTGAGGACACACGCTAGTAGATACAGAAAAGAAATTTAATGCCTGGCTGGCGCTCCAAATTGAGTGGTCTTCTCTCTTAAACACCAGCTTTTTGACTAACTTCATCAGAATCTTCATTCTTTCATTCCTCTGGCAAAGTTCCCCTTAGAAGCCCTTATATTTTTGGAAGTGAAGATCGGAGTGGTTTAAAGCTCAGCCCAAGGTTTGGAGGGTACAGCCACAGCCCAGGAATGTTAACTTGTCACCTGTTCTCCGGGCCAGCATGACCTTGCACCTGCCAGAAGGGTCCATCACTCATATCTGCCTTCAAGAGAATCAGCTGTAAGGAATGTCATTCATTGGCCCATAGCCTCCAGTTGCAGCTTTCATGTAGCAGAGAGCATGCTGCCTCCAGTCAGTGACTGGGCATGGTGGGGATTCTAGGGCCAGGCTATTTCTGCCCTAAATGGGACTCTTCTCTGAGATAATCTTTACTCCAGGCCTGACGGAGACTTTCCCCAAGCTGCACTGCAGTCTGAAGCTCTTCCTCCCCACTCTGCCTTCCTTCTCCCTCTCCTCCACAGGGTCAGACCTCCATCACAGTCAGAGGCTCTTCCTGCTCGCTCCTGCCCCTCCCTCTATCCTTACAAGTGAGTGGTCTCCCCTGTAAATCTCTTGTGCCTCTTCGCCTTAGCATCTGTCTCCTAGAAGAGCTGAACTAACACACCCTCTCTGGCTCATGCCCCTCTGCCCCTCAGGAGAGCTTGTGCCTGCTGGCCTTAACATTCTCCATCACTACTAAGTGGGGGAATTAGAAGTGTGGTTTCCCTGTCAACACCAGGGTACATGGCGGACTCCAAGTCCAGCTTAGCCAGGGGGGAGAGACAGATGCTTCCCAGGTCCGGGGCTCCCACCCAACTCATGTCCTGCCTCAACCCCATCACTTTCCAGCACCAACTTCCAAGAGGGAGGCGATGGGTGGGGAAAAGGGCCTCAGTGCCTTGGGCTGTGGCAGGAGCCCCGAGTCCTAATCCAGCCTCTACTGCTAATCACCCTTTCGGGGCTTCAGTTTTCCTGTTTGTACAGTAGGACTCTGGCTTAGCTGGTCTGGGTGAGGGGAGGGGCAATGGCCGTTTTCTGAGTTTAAGAAATCCTTTAGCAACTGGTGAGGACTAAGCTACATCCTTGGCCTGTCAGACCAGACCGGGGGGAATGGGTGGGAAGCTCTATTTGGTGGCATCAGGGCGGGACCAGGCCTAGAGCCTGGTCCTGATTATGTTCTGACACACACGGGCTGTGGGGTGCTGTGCCTGGGCTCCTGAAAGTGACCGTCAGCCCCAGGAAGGACAGCTTTCTGAGGAGTCACAGTGAGGGGAGGTAAACAGACAATAGCAGGATGGGGAGGTCAGGCTGCCATAGAGGGACCTGTGGGGTATGAGGAGGCAATACCAGTGCCCAAGGGAGGCTGGACAGGCTTCCTAGAGAGGGACTTATGTGCTGGGCTTTGAAGGCTGAGTAGGAGTTTTCCAGATAGAGAAAGCGAAAGGCAAGGCAGACAGAATACCAAGGCTCAGAAGTGTGAAGCTATATTATGTGTTCTAAAATCTGTGAGAAATGGCAGGACTGGGCCGGAGGTCAGGGAAACAGTGAGTGGGAGCTGTGCCCAGACCATGAAGGACCTGCAACAAGGATCAAGGTGGTGCAGCCTCCATGTTACCCTTGGGAGGTAGATGCTGGTCTTATCTCCCTTTCACAGATGAGGAAACTGAGGCCTCCAGAGAGGGAGAGGGGCTCTGATGGGAACCCCTTGGGCAGTGCCGGCACCCAGTCAGGTTTGGAAGCCAGAGGCCAAGCTGTCCTCTCCTTACAGGGCAGGCAATGCTGAGGACTAGGCTCTCCCCGACCCCGACCCCGCCACGGCCATCTGACTTCAGGGAGCACTGCCTCTTCTGTCCCTCCCCCACCTCCACCCCCAGTGTCCTTGTCTTGCTGACATCATGTACACATGGAAGAGAAATGTGTGGAGATTCCAGAGAGGCCAGAGTGTGGGAACCAAGACAGATGCTGCTGGCGCTGTCCCAGGGCAGAGACTCCCCTGGAGCCTCTGGGCGCTGCCAAGGGGGCTCTGGAATGTGTCCGAGGACTCTTGCTTCCTCCACTGCAGGCCCCCCCTCAGAGTCTGGAAAAGCTAGGGAATCCTGGTCACCCAGTCCTGGGCAGCCTCTGTTGGTGCTGCCTGCACAGAGGAGTGAGAAATTCTTGGGCATCAAGACAGCTGGGCCAGCCTGGCCAGTTTGGTCTTAGAAGCCTGAGCTGGGGCCATTGGACCCCCATAGACAAAGCATAACCTTCATGAATTCTGCAGCCCTGAGATGGAGAAAGAAACGAAGCCAATGTTGTCTGCCACCTTCCCTGGAGAGGGAGTTTGGGCGTGTGTGTGTGTGTGTGTGTGTGTGTGTGTGTGTGTTGTAGATGGGCAAACAGACACAGACAGATGGTCCCACTCCCACTCCCCGCAGCCCCAGGGGTAGCTGCGCACTGCCTGCTGCACACATGTGGCTCTCGGCAGCTGCACATTCCGTCAGTGGCCAGCTGTGGCAGCAGCTGTGAAGTGGGGAGTGAGCTCTGATGGGTCCCAGGGGAGCAGGGGAGGAGGGCAAGGGGAGGACAGGAAGGGCCTGGGATGAGCCAGGGTCAGGAAGGGGTGAGGCCAGGAGGCTCAGATTATTCTCAGGATGGGACAGCAAGCAAGAAAGTGGGGGTGGGATGCCTGACATGGGGGCTGGAAGCCCTGTGGATGTGGGCCTTGGCACAGAAGCTGGTGGAGGCCCAGGCAGGCCCAGCACACCCCATCTAGGGCTTGGCACATATATGGACCAACATGAACATAAGGAGAAAGACTCTGGGCAGTTGGATATATGGGTCTGAAGCTCAGGAGGAAAGGTTGGCATTAGAGATACAAACTTAGGAAATTTGGGTTTATTGGAGGTAAAGCCATGGGAGTAGATGAACTGCCCAGGGAGAAAATGCATGGAGACAGATGTTTAGCCCAAATGCTAACATTACCAAGGGTTCCCTCTAAACACCAGACACTGTTCTATGCATCTCACCTCATTTAATCCTCACAAACAAGCCTATCGAGTGAACAGCTTTGTTATCATCCCATTTACAGACAAGAAGACCAAGGCTCAGAAAGGCCTCTCTTATCCTGCCTTACCTCCTGCCTCACTGTGAGTCTCTAGGGATGTTTCTGCCCCTCTCTGTCCCCAGACACTCATGCAGGATCACCCGGGTGCTCTAACACCGCCCTACTCACCACCTCTCCCGAGGCCCTGGGCCAGGAGAGGGCCAATTGTGACTCTGTTGTTTTCCCAGGCACAGGCAGTGCCTCCTCCTCAGAGAAAGTAGAGGACTTCAGGAGCCCCCAACTCTCCTCCCCATTAGTAGTTACTCAGCCGATATTTACCAAACACCTACCAAGTGCCAGACACTGCTAGGCAGGGAAGATGATGGTGAGCAAACCTGCCTGACTCTTGCTTTTGTGTCCCAGAGACAGACATAAATTACTGTGCTATCAATACCAACTGCTGCTTTGAGTATCTCTGCCAACCGTCCTTGCCTCTGGGACCTTCAAATACCTCCACCACCCAGCAGATGGAGGCTCTGGGCCTGGCCTGGCAGCAGTCTCCTGAGCCCTGCTCCAGTATATGGCCCACATGCAACCCAAACTTTTGGAGCCCAGGCCATGTCAGTTAAGAATCTGAACACCAGCCCTGGGAGAAGATAGGGGCTGGGTGTGGGATCAGGCATTGAGAAAGTGCCACTGGAGCTGAAGCCCGCCCCTGAAAATCTCCTGCTTGCTCAGCTCTGGGGCAGGAGACAGAGGAAGTGCAGAGGGTAGACCTCCCTCTGCCTCCCTAACCCGATTACCAGCATGAATTCTAGTGCCAAACTGCCTGGTTAGAATCTCAGCTCTACCCCCTTAACTAGCTGTGTGATCTCAGGGAGTTATTTAACGGCCCTGTCTCAACAGAAGGGGATTATAATAGATAATCATAATGACTTCTATTACAGGGTTGTTGGTGAGGTTTCAATGAGTTAATATATGTCAAAATACTTGGTATGGTGCCTGGAACAGTTGCAATAAAATTTTGCTTTTATTAGTATGAGCATTTATTTTACAACTATTTTAGAAGGCCTACTGTGTGCTAAGGAACTTTGCTAGGCATTAAAGGACATAATAATGAACAATAAAAATGCTTCCTACCTCCAAGAACTTTACAGTAAAGATAGAAGCCTTTTCATAAAAGTCCCATGGTACAACAGTTCCTGCTGCTTGATCTATGTTTTATTCTTTCCCATCTTAAAACAAAACAAAAGCAAAAGCAAATGAACCCTGGATTCTACACCCCCCTCCAACTATTGTCCTAGCTTACTCTGCCATCACAGTCAAGCTGTTCAAGTAAGTTTATTCTGCCAGCAAGTGTTTATTGCCCACCTACTGCATGCCAGGGACTGTGCTGGAGAGTCGGCAGTGAACAGAGAAGACAAATCTCTACCCTCAGTGAGTTTATCTTCTAGTGGGGAACAGGGACAATAAACAAATATATCAACAGATATAATATACTGTCAATGATAGTGTAGAGAAATAGAGGCTGTAAAGTAGAATGAAGCGAGGCAGGGAACACAGAGTAACTGAGGGATTGGTGGCTATTTTAGATAGGGGAGCAGGAGACTCCTCTCTGAGGATATAACACTTGAGCAAAGACCTGAATAGAGTGAGAAGATCTGGGGGAAGAGGATCCTAGGTAGAGGGAACAACACAGATGCAAGGCCCTGCATCAGCAACAAGCATGGACATGGGTGGAACAGCAAGGGGGCTCTAGTGGCTGAGTGAGCAAAGCAGGGGCAGGGCCCAGAGCTTAGGGTGACCACACGCATCCTCTATGCCCTGGACTGTCCTGGCAGAGTTAGTAGTCTTGCCTCCTTTCACTCTCGAAGGTGCCCCAGGTTTAGATGATAGATTATATATAGTCACCCAATGTATAGGCCATGATAAGCAGTTGGCATTTTATTGTGATGGGAAGCCTATGGAGGGTCTTGAGCAGGAAATGACAAGATCTGATTGACATTGTAAAGGCTCATGACCAAGTCCTTGAAACACTCTGCTCCTTTCCTCTACCTCCCAGGTTGTTCCTTCTCAGGCTCCTCTGCAGCTCTCTTTCTCCTACGTAATGTCTCAGCCTTGGAGTTTCTCTAGACCAGTGGTTCTCTACAGGGAGCTGAGGGAGTGATTTCTCCCCCAGGGACATTTGGTATGATCTAGAGACATTTTTAAGTGTCTTGACTGGGGTAGGTACTATTGGCATTTAGTGAGTAGATGCAGGGATGCTATTGAACATATCACACAATAAAGAATTTTCCAGCCCAAAATGTCAATAGTGCTGAGGTTAAGAAACCAAGCACTAGATTAGCACTGTCTAACGGAAATATAATGAGAACCACATATATAAATATTTTCTGGTCACCACCTTAAAAAGAAACTAAAAAAAGTAACAAGTGAAGTTAACTTTAATAACATATCTTATTTAATCCAATATGTATAAAATATTATCATTTAACATTGTCATTTAATCAATATTAAAAATATCAATGAGATTCTTTCCTTCCTTCCTCTTTGTCTTTTTTTTTTAATTCTGGTGTGTATTTCAGACTTACTACACATAAACTTTCAGACCAGCCACATTTCAAGTGTTTAGTAGCCACATGTCTTGTAGCTGTTGATTATATTGATGGCATAACTCTAGGCTCAGTAATAAATAACACAGCCTAATTGTTTAAGAGCTATATAGGTAATAAAGCCTAATGGTTTGGCTCTGGAACCAAGTTGCCTTGTTGAAGTCCAGCTCTTCCATTTGCTACCTGTCCATGTTAGGTAGTTACTCCACCTCTCTGTGCCTTTGTTTCTCATTGATAAAATGGGGATGATAATAATCTTACTACTTTATAGAGTTGTCAAGGATTAAATGAGTTAATACCAAAGAGTTCCAGGTATTATACTAAGTGTTTGCCAAATGTTAACTATTTAATTAGACCCCTCCTTTCTCTCCATTCACACTTTCTCTGAGTAATCCATCTATTCTCATAGCTTTAAGTGTTCCTTATTACCTAATGACTCCCAAATTTAAATATCCAGTTTAGACCTCTCTTCTGAGCTCCAGACCCTCTGTTTAACTGCACAGCCCATTATGATGACCTGGGGCATCTCACATGAACATGCCCACAACAGTCCTTGACCTTCTCCTGAAAATTTGCTCACTCTCAGTCCTTGCAAATCTCAATTATTCATTACACAGGGCAGATACTTGGTGGCATCCTTGATTTCTGCCTTTCCAGGGAATGCATTATGCCTAAATTATGTAACTGCTATGTTAGTTGAGCTTTGCACTCCACTGGTATGTGCCCACAGAAGTTATGGGAGTGCTGAGGGAATCTGGAATAAGAGTGTTCATATGTGTGGCTGGGGTGACCGCAAGGGCCTCCTGAGGAAGCACAGGCTCCAGGTAGTGACATTCATGCTAGCTGGGTATCAGCATGTGTTTGTGTACTTGGCCAAGGGATTGTGTCTGTGGGACATGTGTGGAAGGGGGCAGAGGAATGCTACTTCCCACCATTGTAATCAAGTGTCCCCAAGCAGGTCTTGCTGTGGGGGTGTAAGTGCAGTTATTCCCAGATGACCAACCCCATCCTCCCAAGCGAAGGGGTGGCTTCCTGTGTCCTGCTGGGCAGGTCAAAGGGAAAGACTTCCCTGGTGTCTGACCCACCACATCGAGACCTCCTCCCCGTCTCCTCTGCTCATGACGTCTACCTTCTGGATGCTCCTATTCCGTTTCCTTCTGAGCCTCTGGAGCTTCTCTGAGGTACTGGCCCATGAGGATGACAGGTGAATCTCTGAGAATCTTCCCTGCGTCTCCCTCCCTAAGGGCAGGGCAGCTGACATCCCTGCTGAGGGAAGGGTTTGGTCTGTTGTGGGGTTGGGGTCCCAGGAGGGGAGGCAGGAGGGGACTCCCCATCCCCCTTTTGAGTCCCTGCCACAATTTCAGGAACGAGCCCCCTCCTGAGATTCTTGGCCTCCCAGGAACCTCTGGTGAATTGGGAGCTGATTCCCAAGGACACCCCCGTCCTGCCACCACCAAGTCGGGTCCTCAGGGACCTTGGCCAGAGCCAGTTCTGCTTGGGGGCTCAGCCACAATTTCAGCTGTCCCTTTGGGGGTGACAGCCACCGCTCTCAGGTCTGAGCCTCCCCCAACCCACATTCCGCTTGCTTTGAACCCCTACGGAAGAAGCTGCTGAGGGGGTTCTTGTAGACGATCAGGCCACAGCCACTTCCACTAATCTCACCAAACCAGATGCTTGGGCCGCCCACAGAATCCCAGGAAGCAGGAGCAGGTGGGTTCCCCTTGCAGAAGCCGGGGCATCACGAGCGGGGCCTCTACAGGCCAGCAGCGCCCCGGGCAAACCAGGGACCCACGGGGATCCCTGGCTTCCCTGGTGGGCCTCCAAGGGCACCTGCCCAAGGCCACCCAGCGCGCGGCGGCCAAGCGGCAGAGCGGAGCCGGACCTCCCAGCCGTCTGTGGGGTGGGGGCGGTGACCGCCCGGGGCCTTCCCACGGCTCGGCCTGCGCGTCACCGCGGGGGCGAGGGGGCGCCCGGGGCTGCGGCGCAGGAAAGGGCTCTGGGAAAGGGCGGTGGCGGCGCCCCCGGGGCGGGGCCGGGGCGGGGCCCGACTTCCCGGCTCGCAGCCCGCACCGCCTGCCTGAGACCGGGCAGCCTGCGCTCGCCATGAAGCGGCCCCGGGAGCCGAGCGCCTACGACAGCGAGTCCGACGGACCCATCGACGTGGGCCGCGAGGGCGAGCTGAGGTGAGGCCGGGGTGGGGGACTGCGCGTCGAGGGCGAGCGGGGCGGAGGCGCCCCGACCGGCTCAGCGAACACGGGGACTAGTCCTCGGGGCGGCCGCAGGAGAGGCAGGAGTGGGCGACCGCCCGCCAGCTGGGTGTTGTTGTGGGGGGGGCGGGGGAAAGCAGGGCACATGTGCAGTGTGGGCCGTTACACGCACGAGTGCCCGCGATCCTGTGCGCTCTTGGCCATTTAAGGCTCAGAACACTGGGATGGGGACAGAGGTCAGCCCAGGGGCCTGATGTCCCGTTGGTGATGGGCTTTCTGTCGAAGTGCCTACCTAGGGAAGGAGGCGATTGGCGAGTTTTCCCTGAAGATCTTAGGAAACTCATAGATTCCACACCCCCTGTCCAGAATCCCCTCACTGTGCAGAATAACCGTACTTTCCCAGTTTTACCCTAGATTGGTTGCACTTTTCATATAGTACACAAAATGCTTCCCTGGGAAGAAAATCTCCCTTCGAGCAAATTGGACTTTTGAATTAAGGTTTTGGTGTTGGAGAAAATAAGAGCTGACTCGTCCATTGTGAGTGCAAGGGCATAGGCTCCAATTCCTGTGCTCTTTCTACGGCACCACCATGTTGCCAATGTCTTTCAGCTCTTGGTAAACGCTCTGACCTGCTTCAGACCTGAAGAACAAACTGCACTTGTCTAGTTCTGCTACTTCCCAGTTCTGTGAACAATCTAAGCTTTAGTTTCCTCATCTGTTAAATGGGTATAAATAATAGAGTGGACCTTATAGGATTATTGGGAAAATCAAATGAGATAACTGTATGTCAGGGATCTAGAACAGGGCTTAGCACATAGCAAATTCTTAATTAGTATCAGACAGCCAATGTGTGATACCCAGAACTCTGAAAGAGCAGCAGGGACTGACTGGGAATCTGCAAGCCTGGGTCCCAGCCCCAAATCTGCCACCAACTCACCATGTGACCTTGGGCCATTGCCTTCCCTTTCTGAGACTGATGAAGAATCAGTAGTAAAATAAAGGAGGACAGGGAGTGAGAAATGGAGGGCTATATGATGTGGCTCATCCAAACCTGACACTCTAGAATAGATTTGCAAGGGGGATTCAGTTCATTGTTAGGTATGTTTTTGAGGGCACTTCATAATTTCAGTGATGTCCAGTTTTCTGAGACAAGGGGATCCTGCCTCAATTACAAATCCTAAAATGCAACCAGCTTCCAATTATTTATAACTTATAATAGGAGGTAAGGCAATAGATATTCCCTTTGTATCCTCCCAATTAGGTGTTTGGGTGTATAATACAATTTCCTGTATGCCTTTTCAGCCTTTTTAAATTGTTTAGCATAAACTGCTTTTTAGAAAAGCAATTCCCTAAGTCTGTGCCTTTTAGGAGCAGAGGAAACTCCCAGCACCATGTGGCAGAGGGAGTCTCAAATTCAATGTCATTGGGTCTTTGTGAATCAGAGGCACAAAATTGATGCCAGAGAGCTGGGCTGGCAAAGCTGGCTTTTGTCCCCAAAGAATTTGTAGCCTGCCCAGTGATCTGCCATGTGACACGAAAACCACGGGCAGGATGGAAGATGGAAGGAGACTCAGACTGTGGGCTGTGAGGGCGCCTAAGCAGGGAGAGGTCACTCACAACCAAAGGTGGCAGGGAGGGCTTCTTGAAGGTGGTGGCATTCGGACTATGACATAAAGAATCAGTGGGCAGCCTTTTGTCCTTTCAGCCAGAGCCCATTTTTAGAAACTGTCTAGATTCTGAGAGAAGCAGACCCCATCAGAGGAGAGAAAGCAGTTGGACATCTGGCAGAAGCTGACTTATAGACCTCTCTTTGTAGAACTCACCAAAGGGCCCTCCCCCCAGCAGACATCAATGCTTCAATTCAGGGAGCACTGAACGATGCCTGCTGTGGCCCAGACCCTGGGCTGGGCGTGGGGGGCCCAGATGTATCCTGCTCAGCTTCTGCCCTCAGGGAACTCTCAGAGAAGAAGAGCTTCATGTACAAAGAAAGCCAGATAAACAGTGGCAAGGGCCATGGGACTGGGGCAGCTTGCCTCCCCAGGGTCAGAGGCAGGGCACAAATCCCCCACACTCAGAGATATAAAGAGCAGAGTGTGTTCGTCATCACTGTGGGCATCTGCCTGCTGATGGTATCCTGTCCCATATGAGAAAATCACCAATAGGCTCCTATCTAAACCCAGCCCCTTGGCACAGGTAGGGTCCGGACTGAGACTATAGCCTCTCTCCTTCCCTTCTCCAAACATTTTATGTGCACCTATCACATGTCAGCCACTGGGTCAGGGGCTGTGGGTTGTTCCTACATTATGTAAGGCACATGGTGGACTTTGTGAAGTTAGATCTGAGTTTGAGCCTCACCACCATTACCTTGGGCAAGTGACTTTACCTTCCTGAACCTCAGTTTTTTCCCCATACAAAATGGGCATGCTAAAACCTACCTCATAGGGTAAGGCTTTGGTAAGGTAATGTACCTAAAGCACAGAGCTCCCTGCTTTGGCACAAGGTAAGTGCCAATGAGTGCTTCTCTCTAAGGGGTCACCATTCAGTTGGAAGACGTTGTGTTCACAAGGCCACATGGTCTCATGAAAAGACTAGAAGTCTGAAGACTGGACTTACTGGGCATGATTCTTAACTGTTTGTGTCTCTGTCACTCCATCTATCAAATGATTATTTTTCCTGATATGAAATGGCTCCAGTAACAGTTAAGTCACAGGGCTGTACCGCAATCAATGAGACAAGTGAATGTGGAAGTGCTGTCTAGAACAAAAAGTAGTGGCTATGAGATGCACATGGGGAGGTGTGGGGGAGGATGCTCAGTGACTGCATGGGGTGCATTGGACAGAGCACTGAATTAAAAGCCAGAAGACTTGGCTCCAGTTCCAGAATTCTTCTCATTTGCTGTGTGGCCTGGAGCAGACCCCTTCCTTTTCTGAGTTTCCTCCTTTTACAAGTGCGCTTAGTGCTACCTGAGAGCCCTTCCTTGGAGACATTATGATTCTGCCTTTGGTTAATGCAGAATGATTGGGGTTACCTGCAGGGGCTCCATGGAGATGTTCCCAAGGGGTAACTAAGGGTGAGCTCTGAGGGTGGCCCGGACTGGCAGCCAGACCACCTGGAAAGCTGCCCCTCCCCAAGAGACCACCCTAGAATTCTGGCTAGGGACCTCTCATAGTCCATGGAGAAGATCTTGGTGGTCAACATATCTTCTTTGGGTCTGTGAAAATCTGCCTTGTTTTCAGACTGTCAGACAAGCAGCTCTCACACCTCCTCCCAGAGTCAGGGCCAGATCACAGCCTGGAAGTGAGCTCTGGCTGAGCTCTTGGGAGCTTTAAGGATAAGGGGACTGGAGGGCTATTCAGACAGACAGGAAATAGGAATTAGGAAGGAAAACAATGCTGAATTTGGAGCCAGAAGACATGGATTCCCGTGCTGGCTTTGCTCCTTAGCAGCTGCATAGACTGGGCAAGCTGCCTTAGCTCCCCAAGGCTCAGCATCCTCATCTGTAAAATGGGGCTTTTGTTAGGCCCAAAGAAGGGAATATATGTAGTGCTGCCAAGAGAACTGTGAGGTGAGGTTTGCCCATGAGACACAGGAGTAGGGGAAAAGGGATAATACTGCCAAGAATCAGTGACCAGGAGAGTGGAAAAAGTATGGCCGAGCTGCCGTGCCCTGAAAGGGGTGCATCAGCCTCCAACAGATAGTCCCAGAGGAGGGATCATGCCGAGAGGCAGTGACGTGTGCAGTGCTAACCCAAAACCCCCAGAGACACCTTATTCAGCAGGGGAGGGGGTGGACAAAGGCCGTGTTTCTTAGTATACCTTGCTCTTGGGGCTTGTCCTAAGTGAAGCTTTGTAAGCAGGCTGGCCTACAGATCTCTGGCCATCTGAGCCCTGGACCTAGCTTGCTCCTTTTCCAGATGTAGCTGGACAAAGCCAAGGACATAAAAGTAGGATTTGATGAATGTTGATCTAGTCTCTCCTGCAACCTTCTCTCTTCGAGCATTTAATGAAAATGATGCAACCTTTAATGCCAAGAGGGTAGTCACGTGGGCTGGGACCCTCCAGGTGAGCCATATATGACCCCCTTCCACAAGGCCTAGAACGTAGCTATTAAGATGGTATCTCTGTTCCCCAGGGATGCCAAAGATGAGGGCAGGAGAAGAGAGTGCAGCCATGAGCTCTGCCATGTTCCAAGCAGTTGTGGAGTACTAGGGCTACAATAGTGAATGAGACAGACATGGGTGGGTCAAGGCCTCATGGAGCTTAAGGACTTGTGGGAGAGATTAATCAAATAATCATATAGATATAAGACAAGAATAGGCATACATTTTTGAATACACGATTCAGAGAGAGTATAGAGCAGGGGATATCTAGTGGGAGGGGAGATGTCAGGAAAGGAAGGTGATATTTGAGTTGAGATCTGAAGGGTGGTGGAAGTTATGAGGCAAAAGAGCCGGGACTTGGGGGCAGGGAGATGGGGTAGGCCAAAGAATTTTAGGCCCAGGGAACAGTGTGTCCAGACACAGGAAGGAGTTAATGCAGTCACAGGCCAGAGCACACACAGCAAAAGAGAGTTGAATCTAGGGATTGGACAGAGACCAGCTGGACCACCTAAAAGATGGTGGCCTTGATCCTAAAGGCGGTTGGGAAGCCCCTGAGGAATTTTAAGAGTGGCAAGCTCAGATTTACATTTAAATGATCACTGCCTGCTGGTAGGGGGTAAAGGCAAGCAGTGGTCCAGGTGACAGGTGAGAGAGGTTTGGTCCTGAGGGTGGCAGTGGAGGTATGGAGGTGTAAGATGTATACTAGACATGGAATGGGCAGGTTCTCATGAGGTGGGGTGGGGACAGAGGAGGAATCAAAGATGGTGGCCAGGGATCTGCCTTGCAGAACTAAGAGCTGCTGAGAATGGGAGTCCAGGGGAGGGGAGAGGTGTGAGGTGGAAGCAAGCTCATGCGTGCCTGTTCAGATGTGTGGCATTTTGCATTCTGAAATGGCAGGGGAGTCACCTTGTCTAAAGTTATTTGTTGATGTGGTGGGAGAGTGAGCCTCTGGAGGGTTGGGGCTTTGGCAGAACCTATCCAGTCCTGGGCCTGGGCCTGGACGAGGCCTCCAAAATGTTGGCCAGATTAAGGACTCTCACTACAACCCAGCAAATCCCCTCCATTCCAAAAGAACCTGTGAGCCAGGAAACCATTATGAGGACCAGCATTTGGGCTGGAGAGGATTTGGGTCAGTCTGGAGGGCTGAGCCTCTTCCGCTGGATGGGGACTTGTGGGGAGCGAGCAAACGCATCCTTCGGGCTGGTCTGATGAGCGGAGGACCGACGTGATTCCCGGCGAGAGCCTTCTGGGGAGGCCGGGTTAGTGTCCTGAGAGTCTGAGAGGGGCCTGTGACCCAGATGCCACCTCCCTTCGCCCCCCGCCGTGCTGCGTGGGAGGAGGCGGCAGCTGCAGGCCTGGCGGAGGGCGGGCGGCCGGCGCGCCCGGCCCGTGGGAAGCGGCGGCATCTGCTCTTTCCACGCTCGTTCCCAGCGGCTCCCTCTGAAACCCAACCCGCCGGCCGCCCGCCGCCGCCGGCCCGTGCCCTTGCCGCCCCGCCCGGGGATCGGGTTGCAGGGGCCGGCCCGCTGCGGTTCCCCGACACCCGCGCGGGCCGCCGCCAATGCGAGGGCGAGGGGCGAGGGGCAGGGGCAGGGGCAGGACCGAGCCGGGTGGGCCGAGAGCTTGGACCCCCGCGGCCCAGCCACCTCGAGACTCTAGGGCAGGAAGCCGAGCGCAGGGGAGGACTTGGCCAGGGGAGAAATGAGCCCCGGGGGAGAGCGAAGAAAAAGCGTCCCCACCCACGCCTGCCCTGCGCCACTTCCCGGCCTGGGGGACCGCCTGGGAGGGCGGCTATGCCTGCCCACAACCCTGCCTCCTTCGAGGACCGCCCGGGCTCGGGAAATGGTCCTCAGCTCTGAAAAACCAGCCTTTTTCTTGTCTCCAGCCAGATGGCCAGGCCACTGTCCACTCCCAGCGCTTTACAGCTGCAAGCCAGGAAGAAACGCAGAGGGGTGAGTGTCTGTCTCAGCACAGTTGCTCAAGGAGGGTTTGCCCTGATCCCCCCAGGCTTGGCCCAGAGAATCCTGGTCAGAAACAACACCGAACAAGACTGTTTGGATTCAAATCCCAGCTTTGCCAGTAGCTGGCAGGGTGGCTTTGGGCAAGCCCGTAACCTCTCTGCCCCATTTACTCCTCTGTGTAACTGGAGGGATGATAGCGCCTCCCGCAAAGGGCTGTTTTGAAGATGAAGTGAACTGACCTAATGCACTCAGCAATACTGGGCACACAGGGAGCCAGCGTTACTTATTCCAGCCATCCCTCTTCTCTCTGAGACCAGGGCTTTTACTTCCTCTCAGTGTGCTGAGGGGTGAGGGAGGGGAACAGAGGAAGGGGGCTTCCCTGCTTGCTCTTGGCCCTCCCATCCCACCTCCCCCAGGACGCAGCTGTGCCTCCGCCCGGGGAGTCCAAAGGCCTGGAATGTGGCAGAGACCAGACCTACTACTCAACCACCATAAGACCCTAGGCAAACTACTCTGTCCAGACCTCATCTTATTCATCTGTAAAGTGGGGGGTCTTAACTACTGCCCTGCAATCAGTATTCTGCTACCAGTACTGTGAGGTGAGAATGCGGCAGTGTGAACGACAGGCCTTTCCAGCTGGACAGAGCAATGCCTAGGCCTCCTCAGGCCTCCTCCTGATCCAGCAGTTGAAGGGCTAACATGCCGTGCAGGGGCCTCCAGGGCCTGTTCCAGTGCTCCGCTGCTGTTTCTGTTCTGATTGGTTGGTGCCCTGCAGGGCCGGTGGTTAGACATGTGGAATATCACTCCTACAGGCCAAGTCGAAAGAGCTGAGCTCTCCTCTCAGTTTTGCACTCCCTGATGTGTGACCTTACCCAAATCACTGCCCCTCTCTGAGCCTTGGTTTCCTCCTCCATAAAGTAAGAATAGGTTGATCTCCCTCATAGACTGTTGTGAGGGAAAATATGAGTCAGTGTCCATCAAGGCACACGGGTGGTGTGATGTGCCTGCTGTGTTTATCATCTGTGATGAAGTGCCTATGTGCACATTCTTGTCATTGTTTTTCAGATCATAGAGAAACGGCGCCGAGACCGCATCAACAGCAGCCTCTCTGAACTGCGGCGCTTGGTCCCCACTGCCTTTGAGAAGCAGGTATGTGACACTGCTGATTATGCCAGAGGAAATAGTGTGCAGGTAGCAGAGAAGTTCCATTTCTCAGGACATCTCTTATTGATTGGTAGCAGCCACCTGGAGTGCTGTGATATCATTTGTTGATACCTGTCACTGGAAATTTGTATTTACCGAGGTGTCTCAGGTGTTGTGTGGGTGTAAGTCCATCGGCCCATTGAACTGAACCCTCAGATGATCCTGAGAGGTAGGGGTTATTGTGCCCATTGCACACGGAAGGGGAGTGAGGCACAGAGGTGCAGTAACTTGCACCAGGTCACACAGCCAGTAAATGGCAGAGCAGAACTGGACCACAGGACGGTGTGATTCTGAAGCCTCCTATCCCTCTGCACTGTTGACATTTCCAGAGCTATTTGAAAGTGGAACAAGCTGCTTAGGGAGCGAACACTCTGTCATTGAACAGGTTGGGGTGAAAAACTACCTTGTCTTTCAGAGGTCAGACAGTTGAATCAATCAGGCAGCCTCAAAGATTCTCCTCCCTGTGCTCCAAGGCACAGTCATAGGTCATGTGCCTTCCTTTGTGCTGGTGAGAACAAGTCAGTCAGTCCACAAAGGTTCACTAATAAAACTTTCACAGGGCCAGTCATGACCTAGACCTGGCACCTGCCCTCAAGAACTCACATGGAGAGTCTGACCCTCAGGTTTCACCTGGGAGACCAGGTGATGCTGGAGGCTTAGGAAACATATCCCAAGAGAGAGAACAGAGGAAGAGCAAGTGCTTTGTGGGTAAGATCATGAGCTAGATCTTGGGTGTGGTGAGTGTGTAGTTGGATTCCCAGTAAGGCAGGTGTGGGAGGCAGGTGAGTACACAGAAGTGGCATTCTGGGGATGGTGCATGAAGCCGCGGAGGTCAGTGAGACCTTCCGGGGAGAGTGTGCAGAGTGAGAAAAGTGAGCCAGCACGCACTGGTGCATAGCACCATTTTGAGGGACAGCAGAGCAAGAGGCAAGGTGAAAGGAGAGCCAAGGATAAATGGTGCCATGGAGGCCAGGGGCTCAGGGGTTTCAGGAAGGATGGTCAGCAGTGTGACGGACAGGTGGACATTAGGGAGGACTGAAAAGAACCTGTTTGATTTGGAGACCTTGACCAAAGCAGAAGCCCAATTACAGGCAGTGGTGGAGTGGGAGGAGGAGGAGAAAGTTAAGACAGTGTGTGCTGATGACACTGCAGGGAGGTGAGCAGGTCGGCTGCAGGCCTTCACTCTTCTGTCTTCTCTCCACACAGGGCTCCTCCAAGCTGGAGAAGGCTGAGGTCCTGCAGATGACAGTAGATCACTTGAAAATGCTCCATGCCACTGGCGGGACAGGTACTGATGCTCTTCTATCCCTGGAGTCATTCATGTGACAGATATGAGGGGTTGGGCCTTGGGGATCACTGATGAGCAATGTCAACATGGTCCCTGCCCTCATGGAGCTCACAGTCTATGGAGGGCAGGCCAATCCAGGTGGAACATTTGCAAAGCTTGTCTCTCTTCTTTCCACTTCCCCTCCCCACTTTCAGTGTCTCCATTTGTCCCAACTCCATTCCTTTCTGCATCTTCACTCTGTCCAGCCTTAGACCTTGGAGGAGCTCTTCTAAACAGGCTGGTCCTACTGATCCCCCACCCAAAACCCCCCAGGGCCTCATTAATTATCAACCTGACTGAGTTCAGTTTGCTGGGATCCCAGGCTGAACCCAGGGAGGGGCCTGCCTGAGATTTGTAGCCACAGACCTTTTACTGGTGTACCTACCCGCTGGTCTGGCCTTTGGGCTGTTGTGTCCTTGACAGTGTTGGGACAATATGTCACACTCACAGCTGGAGATCAGTGGCAGGATTGTAGTAGGATACAAATGTAACACATTCCATGATTTTGAGCAAGTCCATTACAATAAAGTCATGGAACTATGGCTTTTAAAGACTTCTGGACAAATGGAAATTTTGTCTACACGGAGCCTCTCTGTGTAGTGTGGTGATTTCACAATTTAGAATCCTTGAACACTCCACAGACCTTGGCGACAAAAACCTAAATCCTAAAATCCTAACTTGCTACCTTTGGAGAGGACAGTTGCATTTTAAGCAGCCCACCTGGTGCTTCTCAAGCTTCAGTATGCACAGTATCATCTGGGGGCAGGCAGAGCCATGAGTCACATGCCAGAGATTCTGAGGCAGTAGGTCTGGATTGAAGTTTAGGAATTTGCAGGTTAGCAGGCACACCTGATGACCCTGATACAGGTGGTCCCTTTGAGAACTTCCGCCGAAGGCATGCACAGCCAACCGTGGAAACTTCCATCTCTAATCAACCGGCAGGAAGGAGAGTTCAAACTGCATTTATGGTTATCCAATTAAAGGAAAAATAATGATTAATATTTGAGCAGCATTTATAGTTTCCAAATGCTTTCACTGATGTGATCTCATTTGATTCTCCCAAGAACCTTGAAGGTGGGGTTTTTGTCTTCACCATTTTCTGGCTAAGAGCTAATGGGAAGACAGAGAACTATGGCTTAGAGCACTGGCTTTGGGTCTGAATCCTGAGTTGAGTTGATTAGAATCCCCTGTATTATGAATCCCAGCTCTACTACGCACTAGCTTTATGACCTTGGGCAAATGATGTACTTTCTCTACTCCTCAGTTTTCTCATCTCTAAAATGGCAACAATGATAGGGTTTTTATAAGGATTGAATTAGATAACACAAATTAAGTGCTTCATAAGACTCAGCAAATGTTCTAAAAAAAAAGACCAAATAGAAACTGAAGGGATTTGGTCAAAATGATACGGCTAAGTACACAGCAGAGCTAGGTCTCACCCCCGGGAGCCCTGACTCCAAACATTGTTTCCCACAGAGCTGTCCTGTGGGGGCTTCTGCCATGACCTAGGAACCAGATATTTGTTGCCATAGCCAGTGCTCACCAAGGCTGCTCTGTCTTTGCCCAGGTGGTTGAGAGAGAGGCAGGTGGAGAGGTAGTGAGAATGTGTGCACAGGCACACCTCGGAGTTATTGAGGGTTTGGTTCCAGACCATCCCGATAAAGCAAATATCACAGCAAACCAAGTCAAATGAATGTTTTGGCTTCCCAGTGCATGTAAAAGTTACGTTTTCCCTGTACTGTAGTCTATTAAGTGTGCAGTAGCATCATGTCAAAAAAAAGCAATGTACATACCATGATTTAAAAATACTTTATTTTTATTGCTAAAAATAAGCTAACAATCATCTGAGCTTTCTGCAAGTCATACTGCTCACAGATCACCATAACAAATATAATAATAATGAAAAACTTTGAAGTTGGGAGAATTACTAAAATGTGACACCGAGACACAAAGTGAGCAAATGCTGTTGGAAAAATGGTGCAGTAGACTTGCTAGACACAGGGTTGCCACGCAACTTCAGTTTGTAAAAAAATGCAATATTTACAAAGTGCAATAAAGGGAAGCACAATGGAGCTAAGTGTGCCTGTTGCTATGTGGGCAGTCCACCTGGTTAGACCTCAGTAGAATTGGGCAAAGAGAGGGCCCCTGGCCTGATGTGGACCAGGAAGCAGCTGTGAGTGGGGCCTTGCTTTCCAGACTGTCCTCCAGGCTGGAGGACAAACTTGAATGCCTATAGGGGCCAAGCCAATAATATAAGTGATAGCTAACTTTGAATTTATCGAGTGTTGCTGCACACCGTTTCATTTCACCCTTACAGCTCTGTGCAGCTGGTATTACTTTATGTCCGTTTTACAGCTAAGGAAATTGAGGTGTAGAAGATTGAGACTTGTCCACAGTCAGGCAGCTAGGTAAGTGGCAGAGCTGGGATTTGAACCCAGCTCGGCTGGCCTCCAAAGACCTCGTGCTTCCCTGCTACACTATGCTGCCTTCTCCAAGGAGTGTCCCAGCTCTAATGGCTGCTGCCACCACCTCCCAGCACCTGTCACCTCAGCAGGCAGGGGTTGTTCTACTACCATGTGCACAGACCTTGTACACCTGGCAAGTGTCTATTTAAATGAAGTTATCTTTGGGTCACAAAGTTTCCTTTCTGCATTAGTTATGAATTGTGATGAAAACAAAAAATACTTCATATTTTTTATAATGCTTTATAGTTTAGTGAACGCATTTGACCCTCACAGCTCCCCCTGCTCTACCCCAGGGAGGGGTGATTATCCCCACTTTACAGATGAGAAAACTGGGCCTCAGAGAGGTGAAGTGTTTCTGTCCAAGGTCGCACAGGGAGTGATTGGGGTAGGCAGGTCCAAAACTCAGGGAGGCTCATCTCCCCACCTGGCATGCCCTCATCATGCCTCACTTTGCAGGATTCTTTGATGCCCGAGCCCTGGCAGTTGACTTCCGGAGCATCGGTTTTCGGGAGTGCCTCACTGAGGTCATCAGGTGCCTGGGGGTCCTGGAAGGGCCCAGCAGCCGTGCAGACCCCGTCCGGATTCGTCTGCTCTCCCACCTCAACAGCTATGCAGCTGAGATGGAGCCTTCACCCACGCCTGCAGGCCCCCTGGCCTTCCCTGCCTGGCCCTGGTCCTTCTTCCATAGCTGCCCAGGGCTGTCAGCCCCGAGCAACCAGCTCGCTATCCTAGGAAGAGTGCCTGGCCCCATCCTCCCCAGCGCCTCCTCTCTTGCTTACCCCATCCCAGCCCTCCGAGCCGCTCCTGTGCGCAGAGCTGCTGGCACCATCCTGCCAGCCCGGAGGAATGTGCTGCCCAGTCGAGCGGCATCTTCTTCCCGGAGGGCCCGCTCCCTGGAGAGGCCAGCTGCCCCCCTACCCACGGCCCCCAGTGGCAGGGCTGCCAGGAGCAGCCACATGGCAGCCCTTCTGCGATCTTCTTCCCCCCCGCCCCCTGGTGTTGTGGGGTCCCCTGTGTGTGTGGCTGTTCCTGCCCCCAGGCCCTCTTCCCTAGGGGCAGCTGGGAGACCAGCAGGAGCCATGCTCTGCCACTCCTGGGTCTCTGAAGTCACTGAAATTGGGGCTTTCTGAGCTGGCTTTCCCCCCAGGAGTAAGGAAAGTAATTTTTCCAGGAGATCCAAAAACAGCCCTGCTTCCTGGACTGGCTTATATGCGAAGGTCCCCTCCTCCTTTGACCCATCTCCCCTCCTCACTGCTCATCCCAGCTTGTCCACCCAGCTCTCCAGGAGCTGTTTGATCTCACGTCTTACCTGGACAGAGGAGTCCCGGGAGAGCCCCTAAGAGCTTTGCCCAGACCCCATCCCTGCTCCAACACACACAGGGCAGCAGACATGAATCTTAGGTCTGGGAACGAAGTTTTAGCCTAAAAGGCACAACGGCCTGAGGCAGACTGTTTACCTAGAGGGATCAGACCCCAGCCAGGAGCAGTGACTGACTACTGACTGGCTGCAGCCTTCCCATACCCTTGGGGACGGAGCATAGTGTCTGCCTCACTTCCTGAGACAGTAACTGAGCAGGGGCCACAAAGAGGTCTCTGGGGAACCCTGTCTACCCCTGCCCACCCCATCGCACTGAACCATAGGACAGACCCATTGTCCACCCCGGCCAAGGCCTGGGGCCTGGAGACCCAGCACGGCCTTCTCCTGCCCTCTTCCTAGCTGAGTGACAGATCTGTGCACACAGCTGGGAGATTTCGGGGAGTAGCAGTAAGGCCCCTCTGCAGGGTGTCCTTAACACCAGTCCTCAGAGAGCACTCCGAGGCAGGAACCAGGATTGAGCAAAGAGAATCTGGCTCCCTGCCTATCGTCCAGTCACCCTCCTCCAGGCATGTGGTCTCGGTTGGGCGCACAGGGTGAGGGCCCTGTTCCCACGTGATGGCGCCCAGAGAGGAATCCTCTTGGGATTCCGCACCAGACATTTGTGCAGCCTGGTCTGCATCCGGCCACGGAGCCCAGACTGCTGGGACAGCCACAGGCTGTTGGGCTGGACAAAAATAACTGTGAGGAGGGGCGAGAGGAAGGACAGTCAGAGGCGGCTTGGTCCTGCAAGGTTGCACGGTGGGTAGAGGGCCTGAGATCCTGCTCCCCCAGGATCCCACGCAGTGGGCTCTGCCCCAGCCCAGGCTGCTTTTCCTCTGAGTGAACAAATGGCCCAACAACCATTTCCAGTGGAATAGCAGAGACTGGAAAAGATTGGGGCAGTCCCAGGGATGACATTCAGCTGGACCACTGTTGCCAGACCTGCTGTTAGGATGTAGAAACATTTCTGTGCTCATTGGCAAATATCTCCTTCCTCTGGGCACCGCTATTCCCCCACCCCCCACCCTGCCCCAACCACCACCACCACATGGATTTCCCCCCAAGGTCCCATGCTGATTAATGCCTGGCAGACCCAAGGCATGGGGTCCTCCAGCCAGCAACTGGTTGGTGCTTATTCTGCACTGGTTACTAAATACTTGGAGTGGTGGCAGATCCCTGGGAAGACTCCCCACCTCCACCCTTTGGTGGAACCACCCTCCCCAGAGACTGAATCGAGGAGACTCCATGGGCTCAAAAGTAAAGTTTGCAAAAACCCCTGGGGAAAAAGGGCCCTTTCAGAGAAGTGGGTCAGAGGGCAGAGATCATTTCGGTGACCCAGAAAGCTCTTTTGAAAAGGCGAATTCCTTAAGGAGGCATAAAGGGCTAAACTAATTCTTTCACGCCTCAGTGTGAGTTTGATTAGATTGCTGTCCTAGACCCATCTGAGATGTGCTGCAGTGAAGCGAGAGGGAGTCCTTTCAAGGAGGGGGTCACTGGCCAGGAGTCCTCCTGAGGGAGGTAGAGAGGGATTGCAGGGCAGTCAGCAGACGCCCAAGAGCTGGGAGAGGGTGACCTAGAGAGGTGGCAGAAGGCTAAGACCCACTTCACCTTCTCACAAAGGCTCCTCACCCTGCCCCCTCTCCCTGCCCCCCTTCCCCTCCTTCCCCTTCCCATCTCCTTTCCCTGGCTATCTCAGGTGGTGGATCACTGCCCCCAGGATACCAGCTCAGTGCTGCAGTCCTGCAGTTTGGTGACTTGCTAGCCTGAGAATTCAACATTTACTCATAGTAAGGCCGTGGGAAACCCATTTCCATGTTTCCAGTACCCAACTCCAAACAAAGCTGTTGACAGCATTTAATGAGGTGGAAATGGCCCAGAACTTTCAGATTCTTGGTTGATGTTGTTAGCCCAGGAGATTGTGAAGAAAAGGTGACCATATGTGTCTGTTTCTGTGGTTGAGGACTTATATCTTTTGCTTATATGCCCAAGCCTTTCTAGTACCCCTGACTCCCATCCCATTTGCTGGGGTGTTGCAGACATACAATAAAGTTTTTTTTAGTTCTGGTAACCTCTGCCAGATTCTACTTCTTAATATTTTGGAGTCCATCCTCTTCTTTCTGAACCCACAGTCATCTCCCTGGGCTGACCTCAGCACCTCCTTCTCCAGTCACTGCCCTCCAAAAGGTCAGCTTGCTTCCCTCTTGCTTTGTCAATCAGTTCTGAATAGCAACCAGAGAGAACTTGAAACATGGAAATAATATTGTATTAACTCTGGCTTAAAACCCTTACTCTATTACTCTGTTATTCCAAAAATCCAAGCTCTTTCTCTTCTGGTCCCAACCTGACTTCTAGCCTCTTTTCCCACCTCCAGGATTTTGCATATGCTGTTCCCTTGCCCAGAATGCTCCTTCTCTGCCCTTTGCATGGCTGATCTCTTCATACCCTCAAGCCTTGGCTTCAATGTCACCTCCTCAGAGAGGCCTTCCCTGACAACTGTCTTGAATAGTTTATCTTTCTCCAAGTCCCCTGTTCTTTCCCTTCATAAGCAACCTGCCACTGCACATCCATTTCTGTGCGTCTCCCCCGCAAGCATGTAAGCTCCATGAAGTCAGGGATCGTGTTGCTTTGCTCTCTGTCCTGTAACCAGAGCCAAGCATGGTGCCTGGCTCAAAGTCAGTATTCAATAAATATTTGTTGAATAAATGAACTGGCAAGGTGAGGAATCTTCCGAACTCAAGCTGATGGATGGTACAGGGTTGGGGTGAACCCCCCACTGGCTGACTTTGAGGGGAGCCTGGAGAGCAAAGTGAGAGACAGGGCCAAGAGACTGAAAGTTCTGGCAAATGGTGAGGAGGCTCTGGCCAAAGAAAAGTGCAAGTGTGCTGGCTCTGGAGTGCACACTGACAGCTGACACCAGGCGGGTGTCCCTGCCAGTAGGTATTGTTCCCTGCTCTTGGCCTGGCTCTCTTTGGTGGATCCAGCAAATCCAAAAAACATTTGTGGAGATCTGCTCTGTGCCTGGCCAGGAATGGTGAGGGCAGAGGTGACAAGGATGCTGTCATGGGAGAACACACACCCCTGTCTAAGTAATAGTTTGCCTACACCTCCAGCAACCCTCAAAGGAACTGGTCAGCAGGAAGGAAAACGGTGCTTCATGTCGTTTCTCCTTCATGGTGAGGGGAGAGTGGAGACAGAGGTCTGTTGAAAAGAGGGGACACAGAGGGGTTATCTGCCTCTGCCTCTGCCTAGGGCGGCCATGGGCAAGGGTGGGGAGTGGTGCTGGGAGGAAGCCTTCCTGGAGGAGCAGGAAGAGAGGCATTCTAACAGCAAAAGGAACCATTGTGCAAAGACCTGGAGACTCATCAAAGGGCTCTGTGGAAGACGGCCCTGAGATGAGCACTGTCTTCAGTGACAGAGCAAAAGATAGGCTAGTCTGGGTATTAGAGCCAGACTTCCAGGGTTCAGGTCCATCTTCATCACTTATCAGGGTTGTGGCCTTGAGCAAGTTACTTAACATCCCTACACATCAATTTTCTCATTATAAAACAGGGCTGATTACAGTAATGGCTACTGTTAGTGGAGTGGTAACTACATACCAGCCACTGTGTGAAGTGCTTTTCTTGGAATGTTCCCATTTTGCAGCTGAAGACACTGAGCCAAGCCACCATTTCCCAAGGCTAGGTAAGAATCGAATGGGATAACAAATGTAAAGCCCTTCGTATAGATCTGGGCCATATGACACAATCTTTTCATTTGTGTCATTAATGCAAAGAGGCTTGATACAAATTGTGGGAGTCCTTGAGTGCCATGCAGAGCGTAGGCTTCAGCCTGCAGGCAGTGGAAGCTGGGGAAGATTTTGCCGAGGGAATGCCCAGGTCACACCTTGTTTAAGAAACTCCTGCTTGGGGTGGCGTGGATGGCTGACTGGGAGGAGGAGTATTCAGACTCAAGTCCACCTATTCATTGGGAACACCTCCATGCTTTAATAAAAAATATCAGTGCCCATGCCCCAGAGATGATACTTGTAACTTGTGTGTGCTGAGGCCCCAGCATCCCATAAGGAGGTGTGAAGAAAAGAGTCAGGATTTCTTTCCTAGTCAAGGTTAATTTCCATTCAGGAAGCTTGTGAGCCTGAAAAGGGCTGGTGCTTTCTGAGAAACAAAGCAGAAATTAATTTCCACAAGGGCATCTCTGTCCTCCAGCCACATCTTAATCCCCAGCCCATAGTAGATGCTTAAGAAACGTTATGTGTTAAAAGCTTTGGGGACTTGTGATTCATTCAAAAGTCACTGAATATTTAACAATTTGTGGACACCTAAAGATGTTAGCTTCCTCCTCACCTTCCTGGGAAAAGAAGGTAGGAAAACTCAGGCCTGGATATCAACTGATCCCATTAATAATAGGAAACATTTTTGAGACCTTGACCTACCTTATCTCATCTGATCCTCAAATAGCCCTGTGAGTAGGTACTCTTATTATACCTGCATTTTACAGAAGAGGAAATTGAGACTCAGTTTGTTAATGAAAGCACCCAGTTCACAACACGAATGAATCTTCGAGCCAAAAACTAGGCCTGTCCAATTCATTCTTAACCAATACAGTACACTGCTTCCTTCCCAACCTGCCTCTTGTAATCCAAACCCAAATTTCAGTGGCAGACCCGACAGGACTGGTGGGCTGGACTGTGAAGTTAGCCTGGGAAACCTTCATCTCCACCACACTTTTCTCCCCTGTGCTGGTGAGAGTAAAGCTTGGCTGATGTAACAAAGAGGCCCAGGAATAACTCACTGGATGAAAGAAGATAGAAGTTTATTTATCTCTCGTGTAACTGCCTAATGAATATTCCGGATCAGCAAGAATGCCGATGCACTAGGACCCAGTTTCCTTCCAACCTGACCCCCTGCCATCTTCTAGGGCATGGCCCTGCACAGTTGAAGAAAGGTCTCCATGGGTTTGAGCCAGGGAAAGAAAGCTTAGTGGAGGCATGGCCATAGTTGTAAACCCTAGGCCCTGAAGTAGCACACACATGTCCATCCACATTTCATTGGTGAGAATTTTGATGGTTAGCCACATCAAACTGCAAAGGAGGCTGGGAAAAGCATGTTTGCCCTGTTCTCTGAAATAAGTGTGAGTGGATATTGGCAGATAGTCTATCATCTTGCCATTTCCCAGCCTGGGAGGGTGAGTGGAATGGAGTAATCAGGGCCATCAGAAGCTTCTGACTGCCTAGAGCACATGTGCCTGTGTGTGTGTGTGTGTGTGTGTGTGTGTGTGTGTGTGTGTACTTATGCCTGTGTCTGTGGGCACATGATCTTGAGTTTCAGGAACCCGGTATAGGGGGCTCCACCTACCATTCTGTGATCCCTTGGGGGCAGGTTGGATGCCCCCAGGTGGAGTTGCGTCTTCACTGGGCCCAGCTCTCCTGAGAACTCTCCTAGAAAACACAGTATAAGACAAGGAGGATCTGTTGCTCTAGGATGGCCAGTGGGTCCCAAGCCAACTGAGATCAGTGTCGGCTGAAAGGCTTGTGTGCCACACAGCACCCTGAAGGGCTGTGTTCACCATCCTGGCTCCCAGCTGGGGAGGAGGCACTGAGAGAGGCTCACACATTCCCTGACCCGCACTGGTTGTCACGCTCTCTTCTCGTCCCAGCTGTCCCGGACACAACCAGCCCCGAAGCTCTAGCCCAAGGCTGGGCCCCATGGGGCTGTGGGTTCTGTTTGTAGAAGTTGAGTGTCTCATGAATAAGGCTACTGAGACACCCTTGCTAATTCCTTGGCAATGGCAGGTGAAAAGGGGCCAGGCGTTAGGTCTCCAAAGACTGACTCCCAGGATCTCCAGACTCTTTGCTTCATGTAAGAGGGAAAAGACACAAGAATGTTGTTCATCCCATGAATCTCAGAAAGCTGGCCGGCAGCAGGCCTATGCTGCCATGAGTCCAAGGGCCATTTCAAACTCAGGCTTGACTCAAGCATTTGGGCAAAATCTGGATTCTACTGCTCTGCTCAAGGAAGTCCAGTGTGGAAACCCCAACCCAGGCACTCTACATGTTCTGTGGAGCCTCTTAAAATAGTGAGCCTCTGTACAGCAAAGGACACCATCAGTAGAACAAAAAGACATCCTACAGTATGGAAGAATATATTCATAAATAACGTATCTGATAAAGGGTTGACATCCAAAATATATAAAGAACTCATGCACCTTAACAAACAAAAAGCAAATAATCCAATTAAGGAATGGGCAGAGGACATGAACAGACACTTCTCCAAAGAAGAAACTCAGATGGCCAACAGGCACATGAAAAGATGCTCCACATCCCTAATCATCAGAGAAATGCAGATTAAAACCACAATGAGATATCACCTCACACCAATGAGGATGGCCAACATCCAAAACACAAACAACAACAAATGTTGGCGAGGATGTGGAGAAAAGGGAACCCTCCTACACTGCTGGTGGGACTGCAAATTAGTTCAACCATTGTGGAAAGCAGTATGGAGGTTCCTCAAAAAACTCAAAATAGAAATACCATTTGACCCAGGAATTCCACTCCTAGGAATTTACCCTAAGAATGCAGCAGCCCAATTTAAAAAAGACAGATGCACCCCTATGCTTATTGCAACACTATTTACAATAGCCAAGAAATGGAAGCAACCTAAGTGTCCATCAGTAGATGAATGGATAAAGAAGAGGTGGTACATATACACAATGGAATATTATTCAGCCATAAGAAGAAAACAAATCCTACCATTTGCAACAACATGGATGGAGCTAGAGGGTATTATGCTCAGTGAAATAAGCCAAGCTGAAAAAGACAAGTATCAAATGATTTCACTCATATGTGGAGTATAAGAACAAAGAAAAAATACTGAAGGAACAAGACAGCAGCAGACTCACAGAACCCAAGAACGGGCTAATAGTTACCAAAGGGAAAGGGACTGGGGAAAATGGGCGGGAAGGGAGGGGTAAGAGGGAAAAAGGGGCATTACGATTAGCAGATGTAATGTTGGGGGGGTACGGGGAGGGCAGTACAACTCAGAGAAGACAAGTAGTGATTCTATAGCATCTCACTACGCTGATGGACAGTGACTGTAATGGGGTTGGTGGGGGAGACCTGATGAAGGGGTAGTTTAATAACCATAATATTGCACATGTAATTGTAGATTAATGATACCAGAATAAATTATATTAAAAAAAATAGTGAGCCATCCACACTTTGCCTACACCTCCAGCAACCCTCAAGGAACTAGTCAGCAGGGAGGAAAACGGTGCTTCATGTCGTGCAGCAACATAATATTTCAAAGTGCTTTCACGTGTGTTACCTCATTCATGCCTCTCAGCAGTTCAGTCAAGGGAGACAGGGCAGGAATTATCATCTGCATTATGCAAATGAGGAATCCAATCTTATTTCAGGTAAAATGATTTGCCCAAGATCAGGAAATAGTAAATGGCAAAGCTTGTTTGGACAGTAGTAGAAGGTCACAGATCATAAGCAGGCACAGAGAAATTGTATAACATTAGCCAGTACTGAGCCCCTGCCCTGTGCAGGCCCTGTACCAAGTGCTTTACATGCGGAATCTGTGTTTACCTGCACAACTCCATGATTTGGGTTTTGGTTCTGTTATTATCTCCATTTTACAGTGAGGAAACAGAGGTGCAGAGAAATTAAGTAATTTGTCCAAGGTAACACAGATATTGAGGGGCAGTGCTCTTAACTTCCAAGTTCTATGGCCTCCTGTGTGCCATAACTTCTGTGTGCACTCCCTCCAGGCATCAGAGGAGGGGGATACCCAGGCCTCCACAATGGCTCCCAGCTTACCCCTCAAGGCTTTGGTCTCAGACCCAACAGTGTCAACTCAGCCACCCCTTGAACACAGAAACCAGCTCTGTCTGCCTTCATAAGAACACTTAGGGAGCACTAACTATGTGTGAGTCATTTATCTATGTGCTGGGATATAGCAATGAATGAAACAAAACCCCACATTCATGGAGCTACATTGCATGAAGGACAGACAGTAAACACCCAGACAAATATACATAAAATGCTTGATGGAGAAGAAGGATAAAGTGGATGAGGGGACAGAGTGATGGGAAGGAGGTGCTATTTTACATGGGATGGACAGGGAAGGCCAGAGGTGGCAGTGTGAACAGAAACTAGACGCTACCCAAGAGGAGGGCGATCCCGGCAGGGAGCATCAGGGGCTGGTCTCAGAAGCCCATGTAGCTGGAGTGTAGGCAGCAAGGGGTGGAGTGTTGGGAGATAAAATCTGAGAGGGGTGGGGTTGGGTCATGGGGGGGTGTTAGATTTTACTCTGGGGGAGGCAGGAAGGCACTGGAGGGTAAAGTGTGGATGAGACTACGATCTGACTACATATTAGGAGTCACAGTGTGAAGGGGTGACGGGGGAGTGTGGGAGCAGGGAGGCCATCGAGACCTCTCCAATTCCAGTGACCTCCTTCACACCACCTCAACTGCCCACTCCCACGGAACTCACCATCACCAAAAATGCTCTTCCAAGAAATCCTCACTTTATACATCCTGTTCTCAGCCACATGTGCTGCCCTTCAAGCGCCTTCCACTTGGCCTTCCCCTGGCAAAAATTCTCCAACCTCAAGGAGAATTCTTCAAATCACTGACCACACCCCCATCCCACCCTGGCCATTGGTCACCTCCTGGTTTCACTTCCCTCCTTACCAAGCTAAGGGCCCATGGACCCTCATGCCCATAATCACCCTTTGTCCCATCTCTCCCTCCACTGCAGTCACTTGGTGTGGAGACAGACTCTAGAGTGGCCCCCATGACCACTGCCTGCTGGTGCCCATGCCCTTGTATAATCCCCTCCTCTGAGTGTAGGCAGATCATGTGACTTGCTTCTAAAAAATAGAATATGGCAAACATGAGGGATGTGCCCTGCCTGATTAAACTGTGTCAGATGGCAAAGGTAATGGGGTGCCACCCCCATGATTATTCTGCCTTACATAAGACTCTGTCTTAGTCTGGAAGGAGTCTCTCCTTGGACACTTGATGAAGGAAGTGGCGTGTTGGTAAGCTCAGTGGCACAGAGCTATGAGTGGCCTCTAGCCTCACGACAGCCTCCAGCTGACAGCCCACAGAAATCCAGGGCCCTGTCATGTTGCACGAGGACATGAATGCTGACAACAACCTGAACGAATTTGAAAGTGGACTTTTCCCCACTTGAGCCTCCAGGTGATCCCGGCCAACACCATGATGGCAGCTTTGTGAGACGCTGGGCAGAGGATGTATCTAAGCCATGTCCAGAAACTGTGAGATAACAAATGTATGTTGTTTAATACATACATTAAACTCCTACTAACAGTCTGTAGTAACTGTTACACAGCAATAGATAATTATTAGGCAAAACCTGAATCTTGGTTACAAACAACTTCCTGCCTGTTCTACATCTGCTAGGAAAGAGTCATTCAATTGGCTAAAAAAGTCATTGGTTTGACTTCATTCATGATCAGAAACCCCAAATGGGGAGCCCCGTGTGCTTCTCCTCCAGGCTGGCTCCCCAGCTCGCCATGATAATCACATTATTACTTGACCTCTCTCCTCACAGCCCCGTCACCTTGTTCTCAGATGATACTGCTTCATTCCTCATGTTGAATATAGAGGCTTTGGGTGACCTTGCGAATAATATTATTTTCTAAAATCAACAGCATTGAGGTATATTTACAATATGATAAAATTCACCAATTTTAAATGTACAATGCAATGAGTCTTAACAACATATACACTCAGGTATCACCACAGTTGTTATACTGAACATTTCTGTCCCCCAGAAAGTTTCCTCCTATCCCTTTGCAGTCAGTGACCTCCTCCCACACCATGCCCTGGCAAACACTGATCCATTTTTTGTCACTGTCATGTTGCCTTTTATGAATTTTTATAAATGAAATCATACAGTATGTAATCTCTTGAGTCTGGCTTCCTTCACTTGGCGTAGTGCTTTAGAAATCCATCAAGTGCTATGAATCATTTCCCTCCTTTCCATTTCTGAGTAGTATTTCACTGTATTGATATACCACAACTTGTTGATCCATTCATCTGCTGATGATCATTTGGGTTGTTTCCTATGTTTTTGCTTTCTAAGTTGTTTCCTATGGTTTTTGAACACAGAAAGACTATCCAGAAGTTTATTTTTTGGAATACACAATTCATTCCTATTCCTTAAAATTACTTATTCCAAACACTAGTTCTTTCTTAACCTTTAAAACTGAACTTCCAAATCTTGTTTGAAAATCTAACCATCTTTAGCAAATGCTACTAAGGGACCTTTAACAAAGTCGCATCACCAAACATTTTAAAGTGCATTTGTAGATGAACAGATCTGATTTCATTTTTCTGTACCTCACTTACTTGATATAAACAAAGCCATCCTGAGGGTTTAAATCATTTTTATTAATCTAATAAATCCAACTTATAAATATGGCAAACCTTAAGTTCACTGAAAAAATCTATTAATATAAAAAACTAAATGCATGTAGATCTATTCTTTAAACAGAAATGTTAATGCTAAAGTTCTGCTTCTTGGTTTAGCATGCTATACTTATTCTAAATCTTCCTGAGGTTAAGTTGTATACTCACATCAGGCACCATCTAAGGAAAAAAGTCCCATCCAGGTAGCAGAAGCTAATTAATTCTTTATCTTCCTGTGGGTCAAAGGTGTGTTCCTGTTAAAAAAAAAAAAAAAAGACCACAGCCCTCCCAGTCCGCTGAGGTCACCTGCCCACTGCGAGAGACAGCCGTGGGGCTGTGGGTGCTGTTCACATCCTTACCAGGGCCTCCAGTTCTGTCTGGGAGTTGAATCTGCTGAGAGACCTTCATTGTATAGCTGGTGGGGTGTGTGAAACAGTGACAGATGTTGGCCTTGGAAGCTTTTTCTGTTTGATGCAAGCAGGACTGAAAGCTTCTCACTCAACCTGAGAAGTCTCAGGAAGGTGGCTGCCTTGACCCACATGGCCCAGTGCCCCAACAGGCCCTTTTAAGTAAAAAGGCCCATGAGGATTTACAGGTAGATTAGGAATGACAAGTATCTGGCACAGGAACAGCCCCTCCCTGACCCTGTCCCTGTGGTAGACGTTGCTGATTAGTTGTTGCTCCCCTTCCCTCTTGTTAAGACAGCGTCACCCAGAGCCAGACCTAATTAACTGAGGTTGGCCCAGGAGATGAGACCCAGCTGTGTTCCCTGGACTAACCGTGACCAGCTCTGGTGAGGAGATGAGGCCTGTCCGCCTGCCCCTCACTCAGGACTGGGTTAGTGGGTAACCAGGCTGGGGGTTTTGCAAGTTCGTTCCTGTTTTCTGTAAATAACTGCGGCCTGCAGGGTGATGACCCAGTGCAGTAAACAGTACCCACCCTGCCGTGGGCACAGAGGCTTGTGCTCCTGTGGGGAGATCCCGAGTGGGGAGGTGCCGGGGCTTTAGCAGGCTCCCTAGGACATCGCGAGGAGGATCTGAGGAGAGAGAATTCAGGCCTGAGTCCTGGGCAGAGCTCTGTAGGCCTCTCTGTGTGGCCCTGGGCGAGGCCGGGTCAGAGCTGCCAAATTTACATCTCCAGTTCATGCCCCAAAGTCCAGATTTGGACGTCCAACAGCCACATGTCTAAGAGTCATCCAAAACTAACATGTCTCAAACCAAACTCCTGATTCCTGCCCCCTCCCTGACACACTCCTCCCCAAAACCTCACAGTCTTAGGGAATGACAGCTCTGTCCTAGCTGCTCAAGCTAACTGCCCTGGAGTTGTTCCTTGACACCTCTCTTTCTCATAGCCTGCATCCCTGTGAGCAAATCCTATCAGCCCTACTTTCACGATATACCTAGAATCTGTCCACTTCTCACCACCAGCAGTTCTATCCTCTGGTCCAAACCCTGAGCACGTCTCCATCTCTCCTACGGATCCCTTCGGTGGCCTCCTCACTGGGCTCCCTGCCTCTGTCCTTGCCCCCCGCAGTCCCTTCTCCTCACAGCAGCCACAGGGAGCTGTGAACACAGAAGTCAGATGAGGTCACTCTTTTATTCACCCTTTCCAGTGACTTCCCAGCCCACAGAAAGGCCAGAGCCCTCCCGTGGGCTACAAGGCCCTGCACCCTCAGCTCCCATCCACGAGCCTCGCCTCTGGCCACATTTCACAGAACGCACCCCACCGCCCACTCCCTTCTGCTGCCCTGGCCTGTATTAGAGTATTTCAGAGAAACAGAACCAATAGGAACCATATTATGTATACGGAGAGGGATTTATTTTAAGGAATTAGCTCACAGAATTGTGGGGACAAGTCTTGAAATCTACAGGGGAGACCAGCAAGCTGGAAATTCAGCAACAGTAGACGTTGGAGTCTTGGTCTGAAGCCTGGAAACCCCAGCAGAATTTCTATGCTGCCATGTCGGGGCAGAGTTCCTGCTTCCTCAGGGGACCTCAGTCTGCTCTTCAGGTCTTCAGCCGATTGGATGAGGCCTACCCATATTAGAGAGGGTAATCGGCTTTACTCAAATCTACTGATTTAAAGACTGATCACATCTAACCCTCATAGCAAGAGTTAGACAGGCATTTGAACAAAGAGCTGGGTACCATGATCCAGCCCAGTTGATACATAAAGTTAGCATCTCATAGCCTCTTTGCCATTCCTTGAGGGCAGGCATGTTTCATCCCAGGGCCTCTACCCTTACTCTTCTCTCGGCCCAAATGTTCAACTCCCAGAGCCACATGACTCCTAGATACCCAGAAGCCCACTCCCTCACCTCCTGCAGGTTTTGCTGAATGGTGCTTCAGTGACAGCTTCCTGGCAGCCCCATCTTGAATTGCAAGCCCTCTTCCAACCCTAGCACTTCCAGGCTCTATTTTTCACCATCCTCATTTCTCATAGCAAGCAAAACCCCCAAATTTAAATTTTTCTTTGTTGACGATCTCCCTCCCCAGCATGTAAGCTGCAGGACACAGGGATGTCTGTGTGTGTTTGCTCCATCTCAGTCGCTACAGCAGTGGTATGAGAACCTAGTAGTCACTTAAGAAATATTGGTTGGGTTAATAACAATAGCTCAATTTTATTAAGTACTTACTAAGTACCAAATGCTGTTCCAAAAACTGTTCACGCATCATCTCATTTCATTTTTGCAATAGTTTTACGAGGTAAATCCTAACATCCCCATGGACGGGTGAGGAAGCTGAGGCACAGAGCTTCCTCCTGGTGCTAGCTAGCATGTGATAGAGCCAGAATTTTAATCCAGATGGTCTGACTCCAGAGACTGAATTCTTAGACACCCTGCTATGTTGATCTCCAATTAATTAATTCATTCATGAAAAAAAAGAATAAAAGAAGAGTATCGTACCCATACCAGAAACAATGAATTTTGGAGTCAGACAGACTTAGGTTATAATTCCATATTTTCTATGTATTGCAATATACGATTTGGACAATTTTATTAGTTTCTCTAAAACTCAGGGTCCTTATGGGCAGAAAGGGAAAAAATCTACATTTTTATTACCAAATGTTAGTTGTTTCGACCTTTTTGTTGTATTGCTCCCATTCGCGATCCATTATTGCCCTCTAGTGGTCAGCGAAAATAATGACTTCGTCACTGCTTGTTAAATACAAAAATCCCTAAATGGTGAAGCTCCAGAGCAAGTAGTTCCTACAAATAAAACAGTAGGTGGTTCTTGGTTCCTTTGCTCTCCTGGATCCTATTAGTCTTCAGAGTCTAAGTGACAATCAGGCTTCCTCAAAGGAAAACAGGAAGGACTAGCCCACATGGGTCCCTGTGGGGCAGAATGGCTCCAAAGAAATGATCTTTATGAAAAAATAAGTTAGCCAACCGCCCCACCCAAAGACACACAAAAAGAGTAACAGGCTCAGTAGGTTTCACAGTTGAGTTTTTCCAGATCCTCAAAGAACATGTTCTTCCTATGTGCTATTTGATTTTATGTGCCAAGTGCCCAGATATCTGGTTAGACATTATTTTGAGTGTGTCTCTGAGAATACTGGTGGATAATGCTAACATTTAAATTGGTTAACTGACTAAGCAGATAGCCTCATAATGTGGGTGGGCCTCATTCAATCAACTGAAGACCTGGAAAGAATAAAAAGGCTGAGTAAGTGGTAACTTGGCCTACCTAATTATTTTGTCTGGGACATGGGTCTTTTCTGGCCTTCTGACTCAAAATGAAGCATCAGATCTTTCTGCGTCTCAAGACAGCTAGGGTTTGGACTGGAATTTATATCTGTGGTTCTTCAGTTTCTCCACCCTCTCACCTCAGAGTGGAGCTATACATTAGCTCTCCTGGGTATAAGGCTTGCTGACTGCAGACCTTGGGACTTCTCAGCTTCAATAATTGTGAGAGCCAACTCCTTATAATAAGTTTCTTTGTACACACACACACACACACACACACACACACACACACACTATTGGTTCTCTTTCTCTGGAGAACCTAATATACTCTGTTTTATACAAACTGTTTTAGGGGATAGTAAAGAAGGAAAGCTACCCAGCTCATTTTCTGATAGAGTATGGTCTTGACATCAAGCCCAGGCAAGGGCATTTAAAGGTGAGAAC
The DNA here is from genome assembly GCA_032199065.1 of Smutsia gigantea. Classification (NCBI taxonomy): domain Eukaryota; kingdom Metazoa; phylum Chordata; class Mammalia; order Pholidota; family Manidae; genus Smutsia; species Smutsia gigantea. The sequence continues at coordinate 191,757 of JAVSCE010017457.1, forward strand.
ATTGCAGAATAAGCTTAGTGGTGAATGTAGATGCAAATACTCTGAATAATAAAACAAAAAAGAGAACTATAGAAGTATAGAGTTCAGCCAAAAATGCAAGGATAGTTTAACACCAGAAAAACAACTCCTGTATCCTGACCCTTAATACATTAAAAGATTAAAAGCATATGGTCACTTTGGTAAATGCATAAAAATTATTTGATAAAATTAAGCACTCATTTTACTTTCTTAATCTTAGCAAATTAGGATTAGTAAGGTAATACATCAACCTGATAAGGATATTTACCAAATACCTAGACATTTAGAATAAAGTAAAGAAAGACACAAATAAATGGAAATACATCATTTGTTCATGGGTGAGAATACTCAAGGTAGTAATGATGTCTGGCAACCTGAAAATAAATCTATGATTTAAAAAACTATTCAAAAAAAAAAAGCCAGGAGCTAGACAAACTGATTTCAAATCCATATGGATGAATCCCTGTGCAAGTGTGAATGTCCACGAATAGCCAAGAAAATACCAAAGGAAGGAAGGAAGGACAGAAGGGAGGGAGGGAAAGAGGAAAAAGAGAAAAAAACTAGAAATAAAGGAAATACCCGTATAAATTGAAACTGTACAATCATCAAATAGGTAAAATCAAAGGCTGATAATAGCATGTGGCAGTGATAAGGACTTGGGGAAACTCATAAGAGGCTGATGGAAGTATAATGGACACCAGCACTGAGAGAGCAATTTGACAGTATTCTGAAAAGTTGTGTTCCCTACAACGCAGCAATTCTACACCCTAGAGAAATTCTTCCCAAATGTGCCTCAGGAGACCTTATCAAGGTTGTTCACGGCAGCACTGCTAGTAGAGAAAAACTACATCAACTGTAATGTCCACCAGCAGGAAAATCAACCACGGCATGTTCCTCTAATAAAAAACAACAGGGCAATTCAAATAAACGAACCAGACCTACATGTGCCAGTATAATGCTGAGTGAGTAAACAGAGTGCACATATATACCTATAAAATGGAAGAACAGGAAAATATTGTAGTCACATTTTTTAAAAATTACTGAGATAAAATTCACCATGTTAAAGTGTGCATTTCAGTGCTTTTGATGGTATTTATAGAATGGTGCAACCATCATCCCCATGTAATTTCAGAACAGTTTTCTCATCCCAAAAAGGAGCCTTATTCTTGCTAAGTAGTCACTTATCATTCTTCTCCCCCACCCAGCCTGTGGTACCCACAACTCTCTTTTCTGTCTATGCATTTGCTTGCTCTCTATATATGGAATCATACAATACGTGGCCTTTGTGTCTGGCTTCTTCATAGTAGCCCTGAGATTCTTTTTATTGCTTAATAATATTCCATTGTTACGAATATGCGCATGTTGTCTACTCATTCATCAGATGGACACGTGGGCTGTTTGCACTTTTGGCTATTATAAATCTCCTTGTGCTAATTCAAGTGCTGCTATGAACACACATTCTGTTTTGTTCATAGAACTAGATTAGGCTACACATCAGATTTATAACAACAGTGGTTCCTGGGAATAAAAAGGAGGGAGAGGAATTGGACCTGGGCAAGGAACAAAAGGGCCTTCAGCTTTTTCTGTGATGTTCTATTTATTTTATGTAAACAATATATCTGGGCCAAAAAGGTCAACAGTTGATTATTCTGCGTGATGAGCCCGTGGGTGTCTGTTACATTATTCTCTGGGCTTTTCTAAAATATTTTTTAAATTTTTAATTAAAACAGTATATATTCTGGATTTAAACATTCTTGTAACAAAAGGTCTGACATGGGATGGGGGCTGTGGTGTCTGGGAAGAGTAGGGAGAGGCCAGGAGGAAGAGGCCAAGCCCAGGGCCAGAGAGGAGCAGCTGGAGGCCCTTTGAGCTCTGGAACACAAGCCCATGGCCCTGCCTTCATGTCGCTCCTGGGACCCCAGGAAGAGGGCACAGATCTGGTCTCCATGACCCCTGGTGGCAGCCAGGACCCTATCTGCAACCGCGTCTCTCCTGACTTCTCAGCCACACTTCTGGAAGGAGTCATCCACCCCCACCCCACCATGCCATCCTCATTGTCTTCATGTCCCAGTTTCCTCAACCCTCTGTTCAGGACCAGCTACATAATCTGTGAGGCCTGGTACAAAATGACAATGTGGGACCCCTTGTTCAAAGGCTGATGCCAAGGTGATTTCTTATGCCATAGGGGTAGCCCTAAGCTGGGTGGTGTCAACATGCAGGAACCTGGGTCAAGTCACTGGGCTCATTCATTCCCTCAGGCATTCATTCATTCAGATGAGTGCTTTGAACATGCCTGGCACTGTGCTAGGTGTTGGGCGTATGATGGAGAGCCACACAAAGTCCAGCTTCAAGGAGCCTACATTCTCGTGGGGGTTGCAGATTCAACCTCAGACACAAAACAGGTCATTGCAAACTGTGGAAAGAGCTACAGAGGGCAAGTAGAGGGGCCTGTGAGATAATCACATATCGGGGATCCCCCACAAGAGAGTGATGTTGGAGTGGATTTTATCTTAGCAAAAGTAGGGACTGGGGTGGGGGTGGGGGTGGGGCGAACATTCCAGAATATTCCTGGCAGATGAGAGGGTGACATCGTCAAGGACTTGTAGACCAGTGTAGCTGGAGCCAGGGAGGCCCAGATGCGACTGAGGAGAAGCCTCAATCCCTGGAGCGCCCCCGTCATAGCACTCCACTTGCTCTATTATTTCCTTGAACATTGACTTTAAATTGGCTCTCTTTGTATGTATCCTTACGCTATGCAAGAACATTCATGAAGTCAAAGGATTGGCATACCACTTACATTTTTTCTAATACCCAGATGAAATTTAAAAATGTTCCTCCATGTTCAACCTAAAATCATCCCCCTTGTATCCCCAGTTTGGAAAATACCATTGCCAGCTCCTCTCTTAGAGCCACGGAAAGCCTATAACGGGATGGCTGCTGGCTGAGGCCAGTGGCATGGTCTCATTTACATTTCTGAGAAATGATTCTGGCTGTCACACGCAGAGTAGATGACAGGGGCTCTGGAGGCTGTTTGCAGGTATGCAGAGAGGAGCTGTGGGGGATATTTGGGAAAAGGGAAGCCTGGCCTTCCCACTAGTGCCCACACAAGCCCCACCCTCCACCCAACCAATAAATCTCCTTGTGCTAATTCAAGGCCTTTCCAAATAAGTGGGTTTTTCTGGGAACCTCATATCTCAGTATCAGCCCCAAGGCTGCCTGAGTTCAGACAGTGTGTCCAGCACTCACGAGTGCCCAGCTTTGTGAGCCAGTTCGGGGTGACCAATGGTAAGAGTTTTGGGTAATGTCCAGTCAGGCCTGAGGTCTCCAATCCAAAAACACAGGCTCCCACAATTAACCACTCTGCACACGCTTCAGGGACGAGGTGGGTTTACGTGGTTTCTACCACCTGTATGTGGAGGGCTTAGAGATCCACACCCTTCATCGCTGGACCTCACTGCCTTGTTACTCCTCATGAGTCTCCCTCCGGGTCCTCCCTCCCTCCCAAACCTTCTACCTTCTGGAAGACTTGACTCCCTCTCATGTTGCTTCCCTGAAGACCTGTCTGCTTATTCTCCCATCTTCCAGATATGGCCTCCTCCACAGCAGCTTCCAAACCATTCCCCCTCCATCCTCATAAACAATAACAAAACCTCACTGCTTTTAAGACTCCTGCAAAACTGCCTATTACTCCTCCAGCTTATCTGCTACTTGAAGGAGCTGGGAGGAGGGATGTTCTAAATGCCACCCTGTGCTAAATACCAGGGATACAGCAGCCAGTGAACGCGGCTGACACAACCTACCCCCATCCCGTGTGGTGGCCAAGAAGGCATTTCCAGTACATCCACACTTCCACATGAGGAAGGGAAGGAAGGCTTTCTGGAGCAGGCAGCGTCTGAGCTGCCGATTTCAGAAAGGCTGGAGTGATACTGGAAGGTGGACAGTGGGGCCACGGACGAGGGAGAGGAGAGCAGAGGCGAGGCTGTTTGGGAAGCCAGTGTTAAGGCATTTGATGTTGATGATGAAGGCAATGAAGAGAGGCTGAAGGGATTAAGCAGGGGAACGGCAGGAGGCTTTGCACTTTGGGAAGAATGTTGCCTGCCCTGCAGAGAATGGAAGGGAGTGGAGAAGAGACACAGGCTGAGAGACCAGTGGGCCTGGGAGGGAGAGAGGGGTCAGCCTGGAGATACTGTGGGCTGGGATTGGGACCTAGGACTTGGTGATTGGCGGGGTGCGGTTGGGGGATGGGGTGAGAAGGAAAACGGCCTGACGCCCAGGTTCTTCTGGGTTCAACTGGGTGAGTGGCACAAGTTGGCCGAATGCTTGCTTGCTGTATGCCAGGAATTGAAGATTCAGGAGCACGGATAAGACCTACAGGCCCCTGTCCTTATAGAGCCTCACTCTCCAAGTAAGTGAGTACATTCTAGATTTTCACGCATTCTTCAAAGGTACTAAGCTGAGCCCCATGACAGAGAATCACAGAGGCACCTCCTAGAGAAGGTGGCCTCCCGAGGAGGAGACGCCTGAGCTGACATCTGGAGAGTGAGAAAGGTGAGGCCAGGGAAGGTGAGTTCAGGAGAGGTTCCAGCTAATGCAAAGGACGTGCAAAAGGCCCAGGGGAGCTGAAGTGGATGTAGTAAGCCCAGAAAGAGTGATTTCGGATGAGCCTGGAGTGGCTGCCCAGGAACCCTTTCTCCTCCTCGTGGGAGGGATGCTGGAGGCAGTCACATCCTCTGTCCCAGCCTAAGTCCCCCAGATCCCAACCCCTCCTCATTCCTTGGGGACCCTGTCTCGTGATTCTTCACTCCCTCTGGGATCTCCCATCTCTCCTATTGGCTCAGATCCTCAGCAGTGAACACCTCATCACCGCCATCTTGAAAGCCTCCCTGGATGGATGTCCGGTCTGAAATCCCATCCAGCTGCGCTGCTGTCAGTGTTCTCACCTCGCCTGATGCTCCTCAGTCCCCTTCCCCGCCCCTTCAGTATGGGCGCTGCCCGCGGTTTCGGTGTTCTCCCTTCTCCCTTCCACTGACTTCTTCCACCTTATGTGTATGCTGGCGACTCACACACACACCGTCATTTGTTCATTCATCCAAAACTTATAGAAGACCTACTCTATGCCAGACACTGTGCTGGGCAGTGGGGAATATAATGGTGAACAAGACAGATACTGTCCCTTGACTTGGTGCAGTTTATAGTCTAGCAAGCTAGAGCTAGACATGCTGGAACTGACAGGCGATGGCATGGGCTGTGATGGGAGTTGGCAAAGTAAAATGGTGGCTAAGCTGCCTTGGTCAGCGTACGTCTTTAGGAGGAGGTGATATCTCAGGGGGGACCTAAAGGATGAGGATGAGCCAGGCAGTGAGGAGCTAGGGGAAGAGTCTTCTGAGCAGAGGGGAGACCAAGTGCAAAGGCCCTGAGATGGGGAAGGTTCAGGGAGCAGAGAGAAGGGCAGGGTGGCCGGAGCAGCCAAAACAAGGCATAGAGTGGAATGTGACAGGAGAGGAAGGCAGCATCAGCTCCTGCAGAGCCTTGTTAGCCACAGCAAAGAGTCTGGATATTACTTTAAAAGCAATGAGAAAAGTGGAAGTGTTTTATTCAGCGGAAAGGAATTTTTAAAGTTTATTCCTGCTGCTGTATGAAAAGTGAATTGGAAAACAACAAAAGCTGAAGCAGGTGGCCAGCTAAGAAGAGATTATATTGGTCCGGGTCAGACATAGTGGCCTGCACCCTCTCTTCTGAGGGCTGCCTAGGGTTGTACACCCAGATCCTCCCTGGACATCCTCCCTCCCACCTGAGTCCCCAACTTTGACAGAGGCATCACCATCTATCTAGTACCCTAGGCTAGAAACCTGGGAGTGCCATTTTCTCCACCCTCCATTGCATTTATAGGGGAGGAAAAATAATTTTCTCCTTTCTCCCTTCTAAGTTCTTGACTGAGACTTCTGTGTGAAAAGGCAGATTAACAAGGGAAAAACAAACAGAAGTTTATTAACACATATGCCTCATGTATACATGGGAGATACCCAGGGGAAAAATGAGTAACTCTCTGAGATGGCTTAGAATTCAGATTTAAATGCCATTTTAATAGGGAAAGGAGAGGGGAGATGTAGGCCTCTTAGTGGAGAGAGTTTCAGGAAAGTTGAGTGGGCCCATAGAAGAATAGATGGGAAATACAACAGTTTGTGACAAAGTTTGTCTTCTAGTCTCCTTTCACGTGATAAAAGTCAATCTTCCCTGGGTGATGAAACTTCCAGGGAGCAGACTTACGACCACTGAGTTCCTTTAGGAGATTTGTCTTTGGGTAAATATGGGAAGTCCAGAGAAAGCCTCTCCCTGCATTTCCTATTTTTGAAGTGCCTACAGCTCAAAATAACCAATATGCCAAAGTGACATTCTGGTATACCTCACGTTCAATCACCAACTCCTGTGGGCTCTAAAATTTCTCTGAGATGCATCCTTTTTTATCTGTTCTTGCTGCCACTGTCCTCGTTTGGGTTCCATTAAATAGCATCTTCATGAGAACCCTCTTCTCCTATTCTTGTAGGTTGAATTATGTCATCCCCCCCTCAACAACAACAAAAAAGCTATTTTGAAGTCCTAACTCCCAATACTTCAAAATATGGCCTTGTTTGGAAACAGGGTCATTGCAGATGGAAATAGTTAAGATGAGGTCATGTGGGAGTATGATGGGATCCTAATGCAGTATGATTGGTGTCCTTATAAGAAGGGAGATGACAGGAAGACAGAAACACCAGGAGAATGCTCTGTGAAGACAGAGGATTGGAGTGATGCATCTGTAAACCAAAGAGCCCCAAAGATTTTTAACAAGCCACCAGAAGCTAGGAAGAGGCAACAATGGATTCCCCTACAGGTTTCAGAGGGAGCATGGCCTGCAGGCAACTTGATTTCAGACTTGTAGCTCCAGAATTTTGAGACAATAAATTTCTGTTTTTTAAAGCCACCCAGTTTGGGTTATTTTGTTATGGCAGCCCTAGGAAACTAATACACTCACTATTTCAAACTCCATACCAGCCATGTGAGAGAACCATCAGTGGCTCTAGAATACAGAGGATGAAGTCTAAGGTCCCTGGGTTGTAGCCTGGAAGGTACTTCAAGATCTGGCTCTCTATCCACACATCCAGTTTTATTTCCTGCCATTCATTGTCCTACAAAGTTACAATCCAACATCAAACCTCCTATAATTCCCTTAATGTATTTCCTACTCAGGGGTCTTTGCAGACTCTTGGCATGGAGTGCCTTCTATTAAGGGTCCCATTTGCCTGGTAAATGCTGTTCTTTCAAAGCCAGGTTCAGTCAACTCACAGATGGTGAAATGGAAATACCAATAAACATATGAAAGGAAGTCACCTAGAATTATATAAACATAACAAAGAGATACCATTTTGTACCTATCAGATTGAGGGAATATTCAGATTAATAGTAATATTCAGAGCTGGCAAAGATGGAGGGGTATGGGTCTTTTCATATGTTTGTCTTGGGAGACTGAATTACAACAAACTTTTTTAAAACTCCTGGCAGTGTCTGTTGTAATTTAAAATACATACACTCATTGACCCCTGTTAATCCCACTTTTGAGACTCTATCCAGCCAAATTAAAAGCACTGGCTAATTAAGGTCAAGATGTTTGTGGTAATTTTTGCCACGGCCCCACCTGGAAACAATGTGAATGTCCATGAGTGAAGAATGGTTGGGTGAATTACAGCTCAGCCTTACTAAGTAAGAGTATTCAGTGTTAAAGAACAAAATTCAGCTGGGTAAATTTGGAGATATAATTGGCTCTATTCAACAATTCAACTGAGCACCATCCCATCTAGCAAATAGAAAGGAGCTCCAAAGAGCTGTACAAAATGGAAGGCTTTTATAAGCAGAAAGTGGGGAGGGGCAAGGAAGTATAAAACAAAAGGAAGGATTATTTCAGGCAAGGTTACCTTCCTTTAGGGGAAGAGTAGGGGTCTATAAGGCAGATTACCTCACTAGGGCTGGGCAGGTAATTCCAGATTACTGGTATGAAAATTATTATTAAAGGGAAACCTCATTGACATGGCATCAGGAGAGCTGCAGGGGAGCTCTCATACCCACCATGCCTCATCAATTGCAGACCCCACCAGAAGGAGGAGTGATACCTTGTAAGTCCTACTGTTTTAGCTACTTTACCTATCAGGAAGAAGAGTGTCTGCCTCCCCTCCCCCTAGCCCAGCAACAGGCCAGCCAATGAGAAGCCATGATAGGTGGGACTCCAGGTTTACTCCATTGACTCTGCTTAGAACAGCTCTCCATGCGTCCTTCTCTGTAGGAGTGTGCTCCCCTTCTTTGTTCTCTGGACTTGCCTATGGCTTATCCCGAATTGCGGTTCTCTGCTGTTCCCGAATAAACCCACTTTTTTGCTGGTAAAATATCTGAATGTTACCTTTAACCAGGGTTATTAAAAATAAAACTGTCAGTTATTTTACCAGCAAAAAAGTGGGTTTATTCCAAAACAGCAGAAAATTGCAATTTGGGACAAATAAGCTATAGCAAATTCATAGAGGGATCCCCACTAAAATGGAGACAGCTGCCTAGAAGGGGGAGCTCTCTCATGCCTTACTACTGTCAACAATTTCAGACACCAATAGGAGGAGACATCCCTTGCATTCCAAACAGAAAGAAGCCTACTTTTACTACCCCAGCGGGAGGAAGGAAGATTTTTCTCCTAGCCTGGGAACAGCCCAACCAATGAGAGACTGTCATAGTTCAGTCAATGAAAAGCCACTATACTTCAACTCCCAGTTACCCCAATGGACTTTTTGTTTATAACAGCTCCTCTCAACTTCCTCCTTTACCTCTGTCAGACAACATTCCTCTCCTTTGTTCCTTAGATTTGCCTACAGTTTTGCCACAGCTTGCTTTTCCCAAATTGCAATGTTCTGCTATTCCTGAATAAACCAATTTTTGCTGATAAAAAAACTAACAGTTTTATTAATAAAGTTAACCATCTTTATTCTCTTCCTTAGGATGTGGCTTGTTTCAATGAGAAAGCATTGTTTTTCAGTCTGAAAGGGAAAGTAAGTGATATCAGGAAAAAGAGAAGGTCCCAAGTATCCTGTTTTGAAGAGAGCTTTTCTTGGCCTTTGCAGTTAGTTAGCTACCCCCGGCCCCGCCCGCCTTGGGCTTACCCTGTATCCTCTCCAGGGCATTTATCATGCTGTGATGGGACTTACTTGTTTGCATGCCTCCTCCCATGCTATTCATCTGGGCTCCCCTTATCCTGCATATAGTAGGTGGCCGGTAATCATTGCATGAATGGATGGATGGATGGGTGAATAGGCAAGTTACTTCTCTCATGATCTGTCCAACATGTTATCTGCACCTCATTCAGAGATTATTGTTTATTCCTTTTTGGATTTTTTTTGTTTCTGAAGCCTGTGTAATTTCTTTCAGTAAACTGTGACTACTTGAGGTCAGGGTCTGTATCAATCTGTTCCATGGTAGCTTCTCTTGCAGAACCAAGGCTTTACACACATAATGATTGAGTCCTCACAATTCTTTGAAGCAGACCCACCTGTATGCATATGTATTGGCTTCACTCAGATGTAATTCATAACTCATATAAATTACCCATTTAAAACACGCAATTCAGGTGTTTTAGTATATTCACAGAGTTGCTCAACCATCATCACAACCAATTTTAGAACATTTTCATCACCCCAAAATGAAGCCCTCTACCTGTTTGTTAGCAGTTACTCCCTATTTCCCCTCAGCCTCTCTCCTCTCCCAGACCTGGAACCATCAATCTGCTTTCTGTCTCTATGGCTTGGTCTCTTCTGGACATTTCATGTAAATGGAATCCTACAACATGCTGTCTTTTGTGACTGGCTTCTTTCATTTTAGCATGATGTTTTTCAGGTTCATTCCTGCTGAAGCATGTTCCAGAAGTTTATTATCCTTTTCATTGTTGAAAAAATTGCATTGTGTGGATATCACAATTATCTGGGGCTGGGGCAGGGCAGAGTGGGTAGTGGGCAGGATGCACAGAGTAGAGCTTCTCAAATTTTATTGGGAATCTTGATAAAATACGATTCTAATTCAGTAGGTGAGGGGTGGGGCCTGAGATGCTGCATTTCTAAGAAGCTCCTAGGTGATGTTGAGGAATGTAGAGGCTTTCTACCAGGAAGGCAGGGAACTGGGGGCTCTTTCTCATACAAAATATTTGTGTGCCTCTAGCTCTTCCAACCACCAATGTCACCTCCTATGGGTGAGTAAGTTCTTTCCAGACATCAAATTTCAAATGAGAAGTCAGTATGGTGAGTATGAATTAGAACAAGAATAGCTGGCTACTTCTGAGGGATGATTTGGTCCATCTATGAGTGGAGTCTATTGGGGCCTCCTCCTTTTCTCTAGGTCTATATCTGTGTCAGAGCCAGATCATGGGTCAGGAAGCTGAGCTGCCAGCCTGCAGAGCCACCGTGGGCAGCATGCACATCCCCATCCCTCCTGGATGCCCCTCTGCCTGCTCATGACCATCAGACTTTCACCACAGGCTCCTGTTCCCAGGTGCTCAGATGCTGGCTTGCTGAACATGCTTCTTGTCGACAGGAAATGAATTAGTGGGTGTGAACTGCTTTATTACCTCCAAGGGCTAGCCATAGAAGGCAGGACTGTTGAGGGGGTGTAGCGTTTGGTCGGTGTGTTACTCTGAGAAGCAGATACCAAGATGGAATTAGGTGTGCAAGAGATTTATTCAGAAAATGTGAAGGATCAAGAGGGTGGGAGTAGAAGTAGACAGGAAGAGCCTTCAGGCCTTGATGCAGGCCTGACACCTGCTGGGAGAGTGGGAAGGAAGAGCTTCAGACTGTGTAGCATAGTTGTAAGGAAATCTTGGCCAGGTAGAGAGGGAGTCCTCAAGCTAAGGACTCTAATCCTTAGTCCAAAGCCAGGCAGGAATAGGCCAGCCTTCTGACCTCCATTGTGTTCATCATTGGTGATGGCCCCTGCATGAACAGGATGGTAGAGCCATAGGAGCAGGCTGTCAATCAAGTACACCCCCACAGCAGTTTCTCCTGGGCAAGTAAGAGTGGTACACTTCAAGGGCTCTGTTTTCTACTCTGTTAGTGGCCAGGCCACAAACAAGTCGCTCAACCTCCTAAGACTTGGTTCCGTCATCTGCAAAGTGATGGTAGCACTGCCTTTCCATGACTGGTGTGATTGAATGAAGCGATGTGTGTAAGCCTCAATAAACATTAGTTATTGTTATTATTACTATTATTTTAGGCAACATGAGATTCAGAGCAAGAAAAACTGAAGTATCAACCCACTCTTGCCAGCCTCACAATCTTGGCTAGTAACTCTATCAGGCTTAGAATAGTGCCTTGCTGTGTAGAAGTGTTAGCTATCAATGTCATCATTTCTAAATAATAATATTAGATTGATTACTTCTGAAGAATTCCACACTCTAGAATGACATTCAAGGACCTCTACAAGATCTCAGCTCTAATCTGCTGTTTCCTTCCCCAGCACACATGCACACAAACCTAAGTTCTAGCCTCAAATGGGCTGCTCACAGCAACCTTGAAAGTGTTATGTTGTATTAATACAGTATTATATTGTCCGTTGTCTGTCAAGTGCTTGTTGTATGTGTGGCACTGTGTAAAGGTTTACATATATTATCTGGCATCATTTCTATCTTACTAATGAGGAAACTGGGGCTCAGGACTGTGAAATGACTTATCCAAGCTAATAAATGGCTTGTCTGTCTCTTGATTTCCATTTGAAGAATGCTCTCCCAGCCTCCATTCCATTTCTACTTTCCAAAACACTATCTTTTTTAAAAGGGCAAGCCCCATTGCCACCTCTTCCAGGAAGCCTTCTTTGATCCTCACCTGTTTCAGATTATTGCTTTCATGGTGCCTATTGGTGGCACCTAACTCTGTAGACATTGGGTTGTGATAATTGATCTGGAAGTTAGTTGTTCCCACCAGACTGTGACCAGTTCCAGGAAAGGAATAATATCTTGACCATTTTTGTAGCAAGCATCCAGTCTGGGGCCCTGAACATGAAGGAAGACAGCAGTTATGAATCTCATTTATACCCTTGACCTCCACATATGATGGTTTTTTTAAGGTCAGTAACAACTTTTAATACCCTGGTGTTTGGTCATGCCACACGTGTTCACTCCTGGTTTGAGATCTAAAAATGATGTCTGACACATAGTCAGTTTTCAATAAGTGGTGGTTTATTCTTCACACTTTTTGACTAACTGTAAAGGCCAGCAAGGAGTCAGGCTGAGTCACAGCTCTCAACATGGGGAGGACAGGAAGGGAAGAACATCTTCTGTCTGGTGGACAGGTACTGTGCTCCCCGTCCCTAAAAGGCTTAGTGAGCACATCGTACAGATGGCGGTGGGCCAGAGATGTGATGACAACTGCCCAAAGTTGGCAGCCTGTCTTGGTGCCTGGACCAAACCTCTAAGATCTCAAAGACCCCATCTGTGGGCCTTCCCAAGTAAGGGTCTTCCTTCTTGAGGGGCAGAACCATTGTTGCTTATAGGAAATAGAGCTTTTGTAGGTAGAAGTGGCCTCCTGCTGGGAGGATGGGGCTGGATTTCTCTGGCTCTTACCTTCGAAAAGTCTCTAGATTCAAAGAACTTTTCACAAGTTTTACATACACACACACACACACACACACTTACTTGTTTCTTATTTCTCTTCCCTATGAGGGCAGGTTGTTCTGTGAATGTTTAGCTGCCATTTTGTCCCCAGCAGTCTCTCCAGAGCAGAGAAAGCCTGGCTCTTAGAATGCCACATCAAGTTTGCTGAATGACAAATGACTGAATCCGGAAGGTGGAGCTTTTACATTTCTGCTGTACTGCAAAACCCTCAGCTGCAGAATCCTATACCTGCATCCATATCCTCACTTGGAAATTTTGTCTTCTTCCTCTTCCCAACCCTGGACACACTCCTTCTCTTGACACATCATTACCACCTATCAAGTGCAGACATACTGAGAGTAGGTTCCACCCCAGCTGGGGGTAAAAATGCACCCCTTCCCCCTGCAGCAAAGGTGCATTTGTACTGATGTGCTCGGGCCTTCTTTAAGATCACTGGCCTGGTGATTTGTCCAGCCTCTTCCCAGCCTGCCTTGAGCCCAGACCAAGATCAAGTCCTGTTTGGATATTGTGGGCCTGGAGTCCAGGGGGCTCCTTCAGTGGCTTTGCATATCTTTCCCCTCTGAGATTGATTAAGTGATAACCTGTGTATAGATGTGGGGCATCTAAATTTTTCTGGTTTCCCAGAAACTTGGACATCATCTTTGATTCTTATTCTCTCACTTCCCACATCCAATTAATCACAAATTATACTAAACTATTTTAAAATCAAGCCGCTTCTTCCATCTCCATGGCCACAACCTAGTGGCTGTCACTTTGCAGGTCTCCTTGTACCCGCCCTCTAATCCTTTTCCATTGTGCAACCAGAGGAGTTGTTTATAAAATGTTGTTTGAGCCAAGGCACTTCCCTCCTAAAATCCTTCAGCTCTGCCCTTTGATCTCAGGAAAAAGTAACAAGTGTTTCAAGTCTCCAAGAGCAGGCCATCTTTTCCACCTCCTTGAGTGCCACAGTTGCAGGCTCAGCTCCAGCCCACTCCCCCTCAGGGTCTTTGCACGTGCTATTCTCCCAGTCTTCACTTAGTTAACTCCCTTCTCTTCTCAGTATAAATGTAGCTTGACAATAATAACAATTAACATTTACACAAACAACTCATGCATTTATGTGTATTAGTTTATTCTCAAAATAATCCTGCTGAGTACCATTAATAGTTTACTTACACATTGGAAATTTGAGAGTCAGAGATGAGAACTAGCTTGCTCAAGGTCACACAGGTAGCTGGCTCTCCTACTAGGTAATCAGCTTCATGAAAACAGGGACTGTGTGGGCTTTACTCATGGGTGCTGTAACTCTGGGTGGGCATGGTGGGGAATCTTTCTCCTATCCTGGGGCAAATTACCTTTGAAACAAAAATCAAAGGGAGAAATAAAGTGGGAGAAATCCGTTTATTGCTTACAAGCAGTTGTCCACTTCTGCTTGTCTGTGTCTCTCACCACCCAGCTGCAAAAAACGGATTCCACCAAACTTCTCCAGTCCAGTTATACCCTTGCTCCCTCCTACCCTTGTACTCACCTATTGATATGGAGATGGACTACTTACTTCTCTCCACCTTTGGAAACACCTATTGATATGGAGATGCACAAGGCCAGGCAAGAGATTCTGGAAATATTGCAATTTTACCCATAGCCCACCCCTCCAGAAATCTTGCCTCACAATCTACTCACTCCCCATCTTCCTCAATGACCCCTGTGCAAGAAAACTGGAGCACTGTAACCAGACTAATAACATACAATAATAACAGCAATAAAATCATGATAATCTTCAAGCTGGAGGATTCCACTAGGTTCAAAGTCCTTTGCAGATTAAGTCCATAGCTCACCCATTCCACAGGCACCAGTAGCTCAATGGACTGTAGAAGAAAATAACCTTAAGGGCAATAAGATACATGTTTTAATGACACCAGCATAGGCAAATCTTGTCCATCAGGTAGGACAGATGCAACAGAGTGGTCCTGTGATAGGACAGTAGCAGAAATGGGATCTTGTCCTGGACTAGTATACCATAGTTTCATCCCCCTCCCTGTGGGAGTTACAGTTGGGTCAATATATAGGGCTACGGGAGGTACATGTACTGGCCAAAAAGACAAAACAAAACATCCCTGTAAAATGCTCTTACCTCCCAGACATTTTGGGTACACTACTGTGATTTTGGGGGGCTGTTACTCCAGGAACACAACACACAAGGCCAGCTTCCAGGCCTTTTCCCCAAGGTGCCAGAAGGGCCAGCCATCACTAGACCACATGTTGAAATGTCCAGGGCCACATCCGCTCAACAGAGTCTTCAGGGTTTAACGCAGTAGGGGCTGGCAGCAGGATGTTGCTCTGCTGGCCATATCCTGGATCCAGTAGCTCCTCTTTGGTTTGCACATACAGTTGTATAGGAGAGGCGGCAATGTGTGTTAGCATGTCCACAGGACTCAAGGCTCCTTTTCAGGGCTTTTCATTCAAATGCCGTAGCACTGTCCATAAACGAACTGACCAGCCCCGTAGACTACTGGTGTCTGACTTCAGGCCAGATTTCAACAAGCCATTGTACCTCTCTATCATTCCTGCCCTGGTAGGATTATATGGTACACTGAACTTCCACTTTATTCCTAATTGCTGCACCCATCCTTGTAACGCATGTCTAGTAAAGTGGGTGCCTTTATCACTCTCAATCACCTGCGGCCAGCCATAGGCTGCAAAGAGATGCTCCAGGCCCCTTCAGTCGGTTGCTGATCTCCACAGTGTGCAGGAAAAGCAACCAACAGTCCAGTAACTGTGTCCACACAAGTCATGGCCTACTGATATCCTTCTGATATGTGCAGGGGCCCAATATCTGCCACCTGACAAGGGGTATTGGTCCCCTTACTATTGTCCCATGTTGCTGCAGGATTTGGTGTAAGTTCCTCTTAGAGCACACAAGGCCTCCTTCTGGACTTTGCTGACTTCTTCAAAGGTCAATGGCAAGCCCCACTGACAGGCTATAGCCCACATTGTCTTTTTCCCTGTGTGCAACAAACACTGATGTAACCACTGGGCTACATCAGATGCAGGCTTTCCTTCTAGCCAACACACCTGGGCCAGTGTGTCTGCTTCATCATTCCCTAGAGATGCCAAAGGCAAATGCCCAGTCACATGGTACAAAGTAACTGTCTTAGTTTGACCACAGGCCCATAGGTCTTGCCAGAACTCTTGCCCCAAAGGGGCCAGTGACCAACCATCTAGTTGACATGGGACCATGTCAGTAGCCACAGGGTCAAGCCCCGATAGATAGCCCAGCTGTCAGTGCAGTCAACTATAGGGGAGGGCTCCTCGGTGATCACAAGCCATACTGCCCACAACTCAGCCCATTGACTGCTCTTCCCCTTTCCATCCTCCACCCATATTGTTTCAGTCTTAGGATGGAAAGCCACAGCCCTCCACTTCAGTGCTGCCCATGACTGGAGCCATCTGTATACCAAGCATCCTCAGGTATAGGGGCTTTTCCCTCCTGATAAGGACTCTCGGCTACCAATGGCTCAAAAGCAAGTTCTTCCTGGTTTCCACTGGTATACATCACTGGCCCCTGTAAGATTTGGAGTTCTCCACTTAAGGGGCCAGTAGTGAGGGTGCTGTGCTGCTGTAAGTAGGCGACCCATTTGGCCAGTGTAGGCATCTGTGCTACATCACTCTGTGGCCTTTGGGTCCAGTCTTGCACCCACCCTTCAATGGGATAGGTGGTTATTACCTTGGTCGGAGCTGTTCTGGTGATGGGCTCTGTAGCTAGCAAGGTGTGGTACGCAGCAGCCAGTTGCTTCTCTATCAAGGTGTACTGGACCTCTGCTCTTTTCCAGAGTTGTGACCAGAATCCAATAGGTTGGCAGGTCCCTTCAAGCCGCTGCCAAAGTTCCCATCCATAACCATCTTTGGTTACATGAACATCTAGCTCACAGGGCTTTGATGAGTCCATTATATTCAAGGCCAATACAGCCTTGACTGCTTGCTTAGCAGCAGTAAAAGCAGCTGCACCTGTTTCATCCCAGTCCCACCTGATGCCCTTTCACACCAACTGGTATAAGGGCTTCAGAATTTGTGCCAAGTGTGGGATAAACACTCTGCAGTAGCCCAAAAGACCAAAAAAACTCTTGTAATACACTACCACAATGGTAGGGGTAGGGAAAGGCTGGACCTTGTCTGCTTCTGGGATAACTTTAGTTTTACCTGACCAGACAACCCCCAAGAACTTTACAGACAAGCCAGGTCCCTGAACCTTGGTGCTGTTCACAACCCATCCTTTCTCCTGTAGATGTTGCAGCAGTCTAGGAACTGCCCCTTCTAAATCTCTAAGAGAATCAGACGTGAGCATGATATCATCAATGTAGTGGTACAGCTGTACTGTTTGTAGTTTCTTCCATGTGGCCAAGTCCTGGGCTATAAGTCTGTGACAAATGGTGGACTGTGGAGGTATCCCTGTGGAAGGACAGTGAATGTCCACTGCCAGCCATCCCGTGTGAAGGCAAACTGGTCCTGACTTCCCCGTGCTATGTCAATAGAGAAGAAAGCATTAGCAAGGTCCACAGCACAATGATACGTCCCTAGTTCATGACTGAGGGTATCCATAAGGCCTGCTATAGAGGGGACAGCAGCATGCAAAGGGGGTGTGCTTTTATTCAATTCCCTGTAATCCATGGTCATACGGCAAGAGCTGTCCAGCTTTTTCATTGGCCACACCAGGGAATTAAAAGGACTATGAGTGGGCTTTACGATGCCCACCTTGTCCAACTCCTGTAGAGTTTCTCCAATTTCCTTGTGTCCCCAGGTAATTTATACTGCTTAGTATTTGTCACCCACCAAGGTACAGGTAGGTGCTAAGCATATCCCCTCAAAACTGTCTTTACCACACGTACCCTCAGTCTAAACTCACCTGCAGTGGTCTGTAACCACAGGCCCTGCAGGATATATACTCCCAAAATATATTAAGGGATGGGAGAAATATACACAGCATACTCCTTTGGGGGTAAACGCCCTATCCCCAATGGGATTTGGGCTTTCTTCACTCTAACTGACTTATCCCCATAGTCATCTATCACAGCAGGGGTCCCAGGAAAACACTCAGGGTTGCCATAAATCAGAAAACATTCAGCTCCTGTGTCTACCAGTGCCAGGACATGTAGTACATTCACAGGAGACCAATGAATTGCAAATTCTCTGTGTGGCCTCCAGTCCCCACCATGTTCCCCAAGGTGGGGGCCTTGACCCCCCCTCCTCAAACTGCAGTGCCCAATCATCATCCTATGGGGGTGAGGGTCCAGGTGGAGCCTGAGTACCATCCCCCAGGAAGTCCTGCAGGGACACAGGCTAGACATGAGGCTTTGCCTCCAGTTTCTGTGTCCTGGACCTCAACAGCTGGAACTGCTGCTCTGGCTTTAATTGGTGCCACAGTTCCAACAAGATCTTATTGGGCTGCCTATCAAGTTTTTCTTTCCCTGCCCCTGCCTTTATCCAATCAACCCACATCTGGGACCCTTGAGATCTTCAAAGGGCCCTTTGCACCTCTCCTTTTAGTCATAGCCCGTACTTCCTTCCGTGCTCTTACTGTTTCAACCTCCCCTAGATCTGCTAAAGTAAGAGTAGCCTCACTTATGGGTTGTCCCATGCCAGGGGGCAAGAATAGTCACTAGGGACCCAAAGAAAGATGGGGAGCTGTATGGAGCACCAGATTTCTCATTCCTATGGTGAATAACTTCATCGGGGACCTCGGGGTCCCTATTATAGATGATGTTTTTCAGGCCCAGCTCCCACAACACCTGCTAGAGCTCTGCATACATTTTCCAGCTAGTGGGTAAGTATGGTAAATCACCCTGATTAGGCCATACTTCCCTGATGGCTGCTGTCAGCCAATCCAGAAGTGCCTGATTCCCTGAGGAGTGACGGGCACTTTGCAACCGCTGCTTAAGAGAAGGGTGAGTCAACAGGGAAGCCAGTCTACCCATTTCAGAACCCAACATAATAATGTTTTCCAATCCCATATCCCAAAGATGTAAAAGCCATGTAGGCAGAGGTTCCAACGGCTTCTGCCGAAACTGGTTGCTCATGTCTACCAGCTTATCCTGGGCATAGGGGCGGAGCATGGAGTGGTCCACAACCTGGGGAGGGTGGCTCCTCCCCCTGAGGAGCCCGCTGTTGTGTTTTTATTTTAATTACAATCAGACAGATCTTTAATATGGGAAAGGCTGGTGCCTCGGGCAGTGGCCTCAGCAGCAGTTCTGCCCTTGGCTCCACCCCCTCATCTTCCCCCAACGTCTCCTCTACCATCTCCTGGGCTGAAGGCACTGCTCTTTCCTCCCCCTCCCCCACAGCTTCCTGCAACGTGGATTCTCCTGATATCTCCTCCCTCACTGTTGATCTTCCTGGAGTGAAACCTGTCTTCTCAATAACTGTCTCTCTTTCTTAAGGGCATCCCATAGGTCATTGCCCAGCTCTTCCAGGTGATGCCGAAGTGTGTCTCTCTCTTCATAAACCCTTTCTACTATCTCGACAAACATCCCACAATCCCAGCTGCTACATGGCCATTCAGGGCCTCTAAGCAGTCTTCTATCTCAAGGAGGGCTAATTCCACAGTTTCCAGGATCTCCACCCTTCCCCAAATTTGGGAAAGGTCCCACCCCTCTAGGAAGTGCTTTACCCTAGACCAATTCCTTGCTAGGGGCTCCCCAGTTGGGAGCCCCACAGACAGAGTGTTCCTAGGTGAAGCTGCACCCTCAACCTGCTGTAGCCACTGGGGCCTCCCCACCATCCACAGGGGCAGCCCGCCCAAGCATTGCACCCATGAAGACAGATTTCAGGTTCAGAAGTCCTGCCGACTACCGCCAAATGCAACCTGGGGGAGGGGGGCAGTGGGGGTGGGGGGAGGGGTGTGAAGTGGGAATCTTTCTCCCAGCTTGGGGCAAGTTACCTTTGAAACAAAAATCAGTCAAAGGGAGAAATAAAGTGGGAGAAATCCGTTTATTGCTTACAAGCAGTTGTCCACTTCTGCTTGTCTGTGTCTCTCACCACCCAGCTGCAAAAAACGGATCCCACCCTCGGTCCCTCTCACCTTTGAAATCACCTATTGATATGGGGATGCACAAGGCCAGGCAAGAGATTCTGGAAACACTGCAATTTTACCCACAGGTGCCTACTGTTCATTAGATTATTTAACAAATATTTATTGAACATTTAGTACGTGCCAATGTTAGGCACTGTTCTAGGTTCCTGCCCCCATGAAGCTTATATACAGTGGGGAAAAGACAGACACATAAACAGCACAATTACAGGTAGTAATAAGAGCCTTAAAGACAAGAAGAGAGGATGATGTGATAGTCATTAATGGTGCTGGCATGTTTCTTGATTTTATACACTAGCTAGAATATAAACCCTATGGGAGAGAGGGACTTCCTCTGCTTTGCACACCATTGTATCCCCCAGCGCTATATCTGCTGTTGGCATAGAGTGAGTCCTGATTAACCATTTCTTTGAATGAATGCTTATACGAAGACATGTGTTTCTACATTACTTGACTCAAGTCAGTGATTTTCAATGGGGGCATCTGTGTCATTTGGTGATTTCTGGTTTTGATTGTCACAGTGATGGGGAGGGTGGTCCTGGCATTTATAGAGGAAGGGATGCAATATATCTTACAACACATGGAGACAATCCCACATAAAGTAGAGGTGTCCCATACACCATGACTTTCAAATGACCTGCCAGATTCTCATGTAGATGGAAAACCTTTTTATAGCTGTGGGAGCCTAAACACTAAGTCCCTTTTACATAGGAACAGAAAGTGTATTTGGAATCTTAAATGTCAACTAAATTTCCAGGAATCCATTACCATTTAAATAAGAGGTTTGTCAAATATGATTGTATTTGTTTTATTGAAGCTTTACCAAAATTTGTTCATCTATCTAGAGAATCCCATCATCCATGGATACTACTGCATTTGTAGCTCTTGCATTCCCAGTGATTCTACCTCTAGGTCCCAGTATTCTGAAAACTTGGGAATGTCTTCTGTATTTGGACCCATATATTTTGAATCACCTATTATAAAATTATAATTTATTTTATGTTACCTTAACAAGTAAGCAATACATTGATTATGAACATTATGCGTGTGGGTGGGTTAAGTAAATTATCTGTGGGTTCCATTCCCGGGGGCGCAAGCAGTTTACAATTCACCTTCCTGGAAAGCGGCCCTTAGGTCCGACGGAGGCCCCAGCGGAGCGGTCCTCCGCGCGCCAGGGGTCGCTGTGGCCCCGCGCGGCCGCGCCGGGTCGCTCTCTCGTGGCCGCCCCGCCTCGGGCCCCCGGGCCGAGTGGGCGGGCACGACTGCGCCCAGGTCGCGAGGCGCCCTTCGACCAGCAGCGCCCGGGGCGGGCGGGTATAAATGGAGCGGTGGCTCCCCCAGCCGCCTCTCTCCGCCCCGGGTCGCCGCAGCCTCTGCTGCTTTCGGGCTCAGCAGCCTGAAGAAAAAAGAAAAAGATAAAAAAAAAACCGAAAACGCTTTAAAATATAAAAAAAAAGAGCGAGAGAAAGAAAAAGCGCATCCTCCTCGGAGATCCCGCGGGGAAGTCACTTTTGCACGCTTCCGGCCTGCCCGCACCCGCCGCCTCCGCCGCCGCACCTTGGTGTCCTAGGTCCCTATCTGTCGGTCCGGGGGTGAGCCGTCCGCCCGCGCCGCGTGGCAGCCCCGCGTCCGCGCCCCGCGCGCGCCGGCCTCCCCGCGCACCACGTGTCCGCGCTGCCCTTCGCCGGCCCGGCGTGGGAGGCGGCTGCGCGCTCCGGCCGCCCGGGGCTTGCCGAGTCGGCACCGACGACTATTCTGTTTTCCTCTTCCCCTGGCTGCTGTAATCTTAAACCGCCAGAAGCCGGAGGCCTATATTTATAGAGAAACGCGTGTCCCGGAGGCCGCTGTGGGCACCATTTGGTTGCCTCTTGAAGGATTTTTATAATTTGGAGAGGAGTCCCCAATTTAATATATATATACGTATATATATATATAATTTTTTTTTTTGGCAATTTGGAGCTTGAGACCAGGACATCTGAAAATTACAAAGCCCCAGGGAGGGCCATATTGTTTTTGAGAGCCTTTTGTCTGCGGTTTTGCAGCCTCGAACGAGCTGTCCCTGAACTCCCGTCCCGGCACTCTGTCTCTCGGAGCCTACTCCAGCTTCTCTTAGCTTCACTCTGCCACCTGTGAGCCGCGGCGCGGGCCACGGCTCCGAGAAGAGTCCCTTTTGTCCTGTGTGGTCCCTGTAAGAAGTTCTGGCGGGGCTCGGGGTGGTGGGGGCTGGGGAGATGAACGCTGCAGCCAGCAGCTACCCCATGGCCTCCCTATACGTGGGTGACCTGCACTCGGACGTCACCGAGGCCATGCTGTATGAAAAGTTCAGTCCTGCGGGGCCTGTGCTGTCCATCCGGGTCTGCCGCGATATGATCACCCGCCGCTCCCTGGGTTATGCCTACGTCAACTTCCAGCAGCCGGCTGACGGTGAGTAGAAGCTATGTCCACAAATGCGTGGTATTCCAGGGCCCCAGGAGTCAACCTCTAGGCAGGTCCCTACCCCCACGGAGGGGGCATCACAGGCAGCATGTTGCCAAAGAAGCCATAGTGGGAAACAGGATGCAGGGGTTGAGAACGCAGATCCTGGCATCAGGTGACCGGAGTTTCAGTCTTGCTTCCACCACTTGCTAACTGGGTGACCTTGGGCTAATCAGTGGTGACGGTGGGGTTGGAACCCAAGGAGACTGTAAAACAGGATCAGAGGGAAGACACTGTCAGTCCTTGTGTCCCTTGCCTACAGTGAGCATGGGCTCGTGTCCCTCACAAGCCTGACAAAAAAGGCAGGACGATTGGAACACAATTCCTGCACAAATTTGGTTGTAGCTGCTGCCTCCTCCCCCACCTTTGCCCTGGCCTAAGTCTGTTTGATTTTACGCTGATTAGGGGTCTTTCGGGGCAGGTAAGGAGCAGTGGTTACAATTCTGTGCATTAAACTTGAGCCCCGACTTGTGTTAGTGCCACCTGAGGTGCACAGCTCCCTGGTCTGGTGTCTGCCCTGCGGGTGGAGTTCTTTGCTGCTGGATGAAGCCCTGGGCTGTGGAGAATGGTATCCAGGTAGCCTGGGGAAGTGCCACTTGGAAATCCAGTGGGCTGGTTGGGGATTATCCCTTCACCTGGGAGCAGTGCTTTACCTTTTACTTTGTCCCATCTGAAGAAAACAGGACTGCTGAGAAGGTAAAGGAGCTGAGGAAGGTTGGAGGCTAAGCTGGACTGCCAGCTGCAGTCCCCACCGGCCCAGAGGCGGGGCATAGTTTGGAGCAGGGGAGAGGCATGCTGCAGGCAAGGCTGGGTGCGGCAGGGGGGAAACCTAATCGGGCTGCACGTGACTCCAGATTAAAAGGGAACAACTGTAGAGACCATTAGTGGGAGAGACAAGCCATTCTATGGCAAAGGCTCTCCAGGTCCCTATTTTTGTCCCCGGTTTGTTCCCTGTCCATGAAGCACAGAGAAAAAGTCACTTGCCCAGGATGCTGTGGAGACCAGAAAGTTGGACTTGAGAGCCCAGAGGCGCTGCTGCTGTCAGCTCTGCTCTGAACTGAGTTGTGTCTGGCCACAGGGCACAAAGAAGATAACTAAGTGTGGCCTTTTTAGGGGGAGTAGTGGGTACATTAGCTGTTGACTGCCTTCCTGATGCTTCTGAACAAAAGTCCTGTCACTTGGAGATAGCAGAAGCCATCGGTCAGTGTGTCTCCTGACATACCTCTGCAGGACCTCTCCCTGCTATAAATAATTGCAGCCAGATTTGCCAGACTAAGCCGACTTGCCTTCTGTAGCGCTGTCTGGAGGGAGACGACAAGCAGCGTGGAAATGGCTCCTTCGCTGCTAATTAACAAACACAGCTAGGGGTTCCATGCGGTGGATCGCAAATGCCTTTCACAAGCAAACTCTTCTGTACCTGAACTTTTCCTGATTTGGCTCTGCCCTGTCTCCACTTCCCCCGGCCACCTCCTGTCCCCTACTGAACAAGCTCACCCAGGGAAGATGGGAACGGAGGTTGGAAATAGTGAAAAGGAGATAACTACCTTGGCTGACTGGACAGCAGGGTTAGGGAATTCTGTCTTCATTTTAAGTGACCTGGTGCCTTGAGATAGAAACACCGCTCCTACCGCCATCTACTCATGGAGGAGATACTGGATGATAGCATTGCGTAAGTCAGGGAACATGACCACCAGCAGTGGGTCCTGGTTACCAGTGGAGAGAAGTGCCTGCTGACAGGTGATGGTGGATGTCAGCTTCCGTGCCTTTAATGGTCTCTGGTTCACACACGGATTCGGTTGGGAAGCTAACAAGTATCCCAAGGTACTGGATGGAGACCTTGGTTGAGCACCAGGGCATTTGAAGCCCTGGAATTTCTCAGAACTCAGATTTGGGCTTCAGAAGGCCCAAACTGCCTCCATGCTGGACCTAACTGCACTATCTGCTTATCAAGAAAGATGTGGGTCTGTCCTCCTTGTCCTTATAATAAAAAGAACAATTCTAAGGGTGACAGTATTGTTTTGACGATTGAGGCTTTTTTGTCCAAATTTCTATTTTCAGAAATTGAAAATAAAAGACACTGGGCTTAATTGAGCGACAGCACACTTAATCAGTTGCTGTAGGTTCTGTTCGGTCATTTGTCTCATAGATGGATTGTAGACTAACGACAGCTAGTTGATAACTTCAATGCAATATCTTACTGAAAAGTCATCAGAAAATCTGGTATTAGTTTCTTAATCTGGTGAGCTACACCATTCAGCATTCCTGAACATAAGCTTGTTCGTTCTATTAAGTGGATACTTTACCTGTCCCGTCTGTTGTGTGTGAAGGTGCTTGGTAGGCTGCAAAGCCTTTTGTAAATGCTAAGACTTAATCAAATGTGAGGTGTTAATCATTTGATCTTGGTGCCATAAGGCCATTTAAACTCTGTTGCCTACACCCCTTACCCAACAAAGATGCAGACCCAGAGGAGTCAAGACTTCTGCCACAAAGTCGAGTGATTGGCCGTAGCTTCTTATCTACCCTGAAGTAGAGGGTCGCAAGGCAGGCTAGAGGACTCTGATGCCCTTGAATTTTAATAGTTACCTTTTATCTGAGTGATTACCTTGAAAAGTCCTGCTGTCATCTGTTCGTAGGAGATGGTAGCAGTCACCTGTGTGAAGTGACGTCACATATCTTTGACTGAAATGTTTATGTCTTACAGCTGAGCGGGCCTTGGACACCATGAACTTTGATGTGATTAAGGGAAAGCCAATCCGGATCATGTGGTCTCAGAGGGATCCCTCTTTGAGAAAATCTGGTGTGGGAAACGTCTTCATCAAGAACCTGGACAAATCTATAGATAACAAGGCACTTTATGATACTTTTTCTGCTTTTGGAAACATTCTGTCCTGCAAGGTAAATATTGATTAAATGGTGTCAGCAGAATAATTACTGAATTATGAAAACAAGATAAATAGCAAGAGGGGAACTGCCTTAAAGTTGGGTGACAGGGTATGGTAATTTTCAAAGTGCTGGAAATGGCTCTGAAGCCTGAAAGTTCCTGTAGATAATCTCGTTACACCACCCAGCATAACCAGGAGGTGCTTTCGTGTCTTTGTTTATTCTTCCCTCTTCCTGAAATATCCTTCCTGTTTTCAAGCTTTGGAGGGCATGGAAGGATGTCTCGTGTGTGTGTGTGTTGGGGAGGTGGGGGATCAGAGGCAATGTCTGGGCTCCCGGCAGCTACATTTAGTCATTTTAGAAGCATAAATTCATCCTCATCCATCCTCATACACCCATTTATGTGGAGAGATTTGTACAACTTGTGTGGTGGTAGTTTATGTGTCTCACTCCACACTAGGCTGAAATTCTATTGTGGCCTTGGGAAATGGTTTGTCTTTCTGCAGCACCATGGTTTTGCACCCAGATCTCAATGTTTTATAATGCAGTAAAACACTTGGAATGGAAGCAGCCTAATAGTGGCTACCATTTGTAAATAGAACATTACTAGGTGCCTGATATTGTGCTGTTAGAAAACCCTTACCTGCTGTAGTCTCCTATCTTTTGGCTGTGGATGGGCTCAGGAGATCCTGGGCAGGAAACCCACATGGTCCTTGAATCTCTAGCTGCCAGTGGCACTAGTGATCTGCTGTGTCTTTGGCAGGTGGTGTGTGATGAGAACGGTTCTAAGGGTTATGCCTTTGTCCACTTCGAGACCCAAGAGGCTGCTGACAAGGCCATCGAGAAGATGAACGGCATGCTCCTCAATGACCGCAAAGTGTGAGTGTCCCAGTCTGGAGCAACAGCCATCGCATGAGCCAGCCGTGGCCCCACCTCGGTATTAACTGGCACACACAAGGCGGCTACTGGTTCTCTCGGCCCAAGTGTGGCCTGCTCCCACCTCTCCACTCCAGGGCTGGTGAGTCTCCCTGCCCGAGCCATGGCAGCCCTTTTGACTCGCCAAGGTGGGCTTCCTGCCCAAGCCGTGGTCTGACTGCCGCCTCTCCCTTAAAAGCATCCATCTCTGGGTTTTGTGAACATCAGCAATGGGGGCTGGCTGGAAGGCAGCTCTAAGCCCACTCTGAGCAGGGTCTTGGCCATCGGCAGAGTGGAGAGGGCCCTGGACTGACCAGGAGCTATACACTAGCCATGTGACCTTGGCTTTCCTGTGATTTCATGCCTGCCTATGAGGTCATTCCTAGGGGTTGATGTCAAATTGTCCCCAGGTCTCCACTTTTCGAACTTGTGACTTAGTGGTCATCTAATACAAGGCTGGTTTCCAGAGTGATAACTTAATTCGGTTATAATGAAAGTCTCATTCCATTGTGGAAGACTATTCATAGTAGACCTTGTTCTGCTGTGATTATGGAAGAATGGAGAAGGGGGATCTTAACTAAGCCGCTCAGGGAGAGGAGAAGGGTTGCACTGATAATGTGTCTGTGCCCAGTGGTCAAGTCTTCTAAAGGTATCACTAAAAAGAAATCTAAAGATTTTCTTTGTGGTTACATTTTCCTGTTAAGTTTAAACAACATCAGAATAAATAAAGTGAAAAGGCAAAGGCCACCTCTTAGTTTACTCAGCAGTCTCACTCCTAGTATTAACCACTGTTAACAGTTTGGTTTGTATCCTTCCAGACCTTTTCTATGCATTTACATAGATGCACAGAAATGAACGTTTTAAAAACATGGTCGTCAGGTTTCTTCACGAAGGCAGTGTGATGTGGTAGGACTGCCCTGGCCTGAGCCAGGAGCCCTGGGTCTGGTCCTTGCAGGACAGTTCTGCCTCTCTCTCTTTCTGCTGGGGAGTTGGGGAGTCTCTGAGCTTGCTCTCTTGGGGGTTGGATGGGGACTCGTGTTTTAATCTCTCCTGTGAACCTTTAACCTGCATTCCTACGGGCCCTTGGAAATCATGTTTTATTCTCCTGGGTGATCACAGTTTTTCATGGTTTCTTTCCAGGTTCGTGGGCAGATTCAAGTCTCGAAAAGAACGGGAAGCCGAGCTTGGAGCCAAAGCCAAGGAATTCACCAATGTTTATATCAAAAACTTTGGGGAAGAAGTGGATGATGAGAGTCTGAAAGAGCTATTTAGCCAGTTTGGTAAGTCGGGGTCATTTGCTCCATGTGTCCTCTTTCACAGTCCACCTGACCTGGAGTTCATGTTTTCACTTCTATGAGAGATGAGGTCACCTAGACCCAGAAGTTAAATACCTTATATGAGAGAGCTTGTAGGGTAGATAGGAACAGACTCCAGGCCTTGACCCTTGGCTTCATCCTACCTCATCCTAGCCCCAGGTCCATCTCGGCAGCCTGGTCACAATTAGAAGGCCAGGCCTGATGCTTCTGAGTCCATATGGGTTCAGCAAGAGGTAGCTTCAGGTGGGCTCCTAAAGAAGCCTTCTCTCCTTGAGCTGTGGTAGAGATGGTGTTACTAATAGTTCTGTCCTTTGGTAATAGGTAAGACCCTAAGTGTCAAGGTGATGAGAGATCCCAGTGGGAAATCCAAAGGCTTTGGCTTTGTGAGTTACGAAAAACACGAGGATGCCAATAAGGTGAGAGTCCCATGAGGGTCGGGAAACATTTGCAGAAAGTGGCCCCAGAGTGTGGGCAGGGCCTTGGTCACACACTGTACAGAGGAGCTGGAATTATCTGAGTCTAGTAGGGATGCACAGTTACTGTACTCTGGAATTAACTTCCTAAGGAATTTTACATGTCAGTGTATCATTCAGCTATTTTCAAAGCACTTGGTACATACCTGACATCTTAGCTGTGCAGCCCTGTGGGATCAAAGAATAGGACAGGTGCTTGTTCCCATCCGTGGTGAGGGAGTGAAGGCCCTGAGAGAGGTTCATTTGATAACAGCACAGCAA
The DNA here is from genome assembly GCA_032199065.1 of Smutsia gigantea. Classification (NCBI taxonomy): domain Eukaryota; kingdom Metazoa; phylum Chordata; class Mammalia; order Pholidota; family Manidae; genus Smutsia; species Smutsia gigantea. Next base: position 219,819 of record JAVSCE010017457.1, read on the forward strand.
CTAATTGTGAGTGAATAATTGTGCTCGGCCCTCAAAGTATGTCACTTAATATCCACAAAAGTACCTGAGAAATGTAGTGACAACCAGATGATCCACCTTGGCTCATGTCTTACATGCTTTTATTTATTAAACTACTTTTTTTTTTCCATATATTTGGAACAAGAACCCATTTAAATGTTAACTCCATTTTACTGGTGAGGAAGTTTGGATTTCCCTTTAGCTGACTTCAGAGAGGGAATGAAATTAGTTCTCAGGCCTAGATTTTCTTTTCACAATATTTTTTGGGGTTTATAGACCTCCCAAGCAAGGCCACTGCCTCTGCATCTTGATTTAAAGACATGTATTTCCTCTTTAGGCAGTGGAAGAGATGAATGGAAAAGAAATTGGTGGGAAGGTCATTTTTGTAGGCCGAGCACAGAAGAAAGTAGAACGCCAGGCCGAGTTAAAACGGAAATTTGAACAGCTGAAACAAGAGAGAATTAGTCGATACCAGGTGAGGTGGTCTTGGCATAGCCCACCAGCAGGGAACTTACTGTGAAATGCTGGCAAAAGCACCTTTGTTTAGCAGGCTTTCTCGTTGGGGGTGTGGGGTCTGCTCTTCTCATTTCTCCCAAGATCATCGGTTTAAAAGGCTGTACCTACCAGATCAAGCAGCGATTCTAGAACAAGGATGGAGAGTGATTGATTTATTTAGAGACTCCAGAAGCCTCAGTCTGTTCTGAGTCGTGTGGGGTTTTACTTAACTGATACTCCTTTGTTTGGAATGGTGGTGGGAAGAGCCCTGTGGGGTCACCAGTACGCCAGGCCAGCTATGAGGAAAGCCCAGACTGCACTCATGGGCCCACCAGTGTCTTTGGCCATGGTTTCTGATGAGCCTGCATCAGAATCCCCTGCAGGGCTTGTTAAAACACAGAATGCCAGGCCTCAGAGTTTCTGACCTGAGAATGTATATTTCTAACAAGTACCCAAAGATGATGCTGGTCTGGGACCACACTTGAGAACCGGTGTCTTAGGGCATGTATGGGTTATAGAAGTGCAATTAACAGTGATCCTTCTGCTTCAGGGGGTGAATCTCTACATTAAGAACTTGGATGACACCATCGATGATGAGAAGTTAAGGAAAGAGTTTTCCCCTTTTGGATCAATCACCAGTGCTAAGGTATTTCATACTGAGATTTTGGGATCAAGAGCAGAAGTTGTAATCGTTCAGAGGTTTATTGCTGTTTGTTTCATCGAAGGAAAAGGCTCTAAATTGTGTTCTTTTCTGAGAGTAGTTGTCACACATTGATCTAACAAATCTCTCTTGGCATCCAGTTTCCCATCTGAGTATATGTTCTAGAGCGACATTTCACGGGATTAACATTACACTGTCTCCCAAGTATTGGGACGTGGAGATGAGTCTGACCCAGTCCCTCCCTCCCAACCCCTCAGAGCACCTGAATCTTTCCCATTCTTTGCTGCTTTGTGCTGGTGTGGGGACAGATGGTGCTACAGTAAGAGCAGAGGAAATCCAGACAGGTTGTTTTCCATTTGTCTTGGGGCCTGTCTCTACAACTCTGCCACATTTTCTCCTTGAATGAAGGTATTTTGAGGATTTTGGATCTGGGGTTAGGAACTTCCAACCTGGTTTATTTATAAAGGAGTTGGGGAAAGGGAAGCAGAAAGTGTGTTTTTCCATGTTTTGCACTGTGCATTGTTTGCTTGATTTTCTTTAGTAATTATACCAACTGAGTTAGCAGGGTGAGTAAGTATGAACCCCTTTTAAAGACAAAGAATTTGAGTCCTTTAGCAAGAGACTTCTGGTTACATGAGCACAGTGTACTACTGTGTGTCCTTGGCATTTGGGGTGTGTGATAGGAACTGACATTTGAAAGTTTTGGGCCCTAGCCTGGTGCAGACCCTGTTCCTGCTCAGCAGAGATACAGAGATGTCAGAGTCCTTTAGGTGATGAGAAAGGAGGCCAGGTAGGCTGGTGAAGAGTTGCTGACCCTTAGCTTAAGTCATTCACAGCCTGGGAGTGTTACCAAGGGAACATTATCTGCTGTAGCAGGGAGTTGACTAGAGAAACCCCTGTGGGGTTTCCCCACTTCCTGGCCCCTTTCCTCTTATCACTGCCTTGACTGGCTTTCATCTGCAAGGAAGGATAGTCTCCTGCTTACCAGCACAGTAGGCAAGTGCATTTGCAAGTTGAGAACAAAAGAACTATAGCTTGAAGTTTCACGGGCACCTTTTCAAGATCAAAGTGTCCCATTAGTTTCACACACCTTTTTGGCCCACTTTGTTGGTAGAGAGTTGTTGGGTTAATACAAATCTTTACTTCCATGCCCTCCACTTACGGAGCCTCTCCAGGCTGTGAGCTGAGACAGATGAAATGGTGCCAGGAACACAGTCTTATTGCTACCAATGCTTCTAAGAAAGTAGGACAGGGAAAGCAGTAAGTAACTGCTTCAGGTGAGGAAAAGAGCCATTTATGAATGAATAACTGTATGTGGGACAAGACTGTCTGAACCAATAGACGTGTGGCTTTATTGTGATTTGCCTTGGAGTGTATCATGGACTTTGAGGCTCAGAGAAGTGATCTTTTATGGTTGTACAGCTTGGCAATTACAGAGAGGGGACTAGAATCCAGCAGCCTCTCTTCCAGCTCGTTATCTTTCTGCTGTGTTACTCCCATTGAATTAATGGTGACAGTCACTGGTTTTATTAACACCTGCCCACATATGGTATTTCAGAAGCGTATCTAACCTTGCTAAGAACTTATTACAGTTTTGTTCACCAAGATCTCGAGCAGATGAGTTCTACAAAAAAAATTAAATAGCTTAACACTACTGTCCAGATCTGTTCTGGGTACCCGGAGGTAGCTGTGCCTCTAGGTATCAGGGTGTTTCCCAGTTTAACCATTTTCCATATCATGGTGTTTGGGAACTTTAGAATCACCTGGGGGTGTAACAAAATGCCTAGGACCTGCCCTTAGAAGTTGTGATCTGTGTGGTCTGGGGTACATTCTGGGACAAGAGAACCATGTCCGTCTTGGACTTGGTAACTCTTGGCAGGAGAAGCCAGGTTTTCTGGCTATTAATAGCTGCCTCACCTAGTGTAGGACACCATTTTCTTACGTAGCTGGTCTCCCTTCGTAGGTAATGCTGGAGGACGGGCGAAGCAAAGGGTTTGGCTTTGTCTGCTTCTCATCTCCTGAAGAGGCAACCAAAGCTGTCACTGAGATGAATGGACGCATCGTGGGCTCCAAGCCACTCTACGTTGCCCTGGCACAGCGGAAAGAAGAGAGGAAGGCACACCTGACTAACCAGTACATGCAGCGGGTGGCGGGAATGAGAGCCCTCCCGGCCAACGCCATCTTAAACCAGTTCCAGCCTGCAGCTGGCGGCTACTTTGTGCCAGCAGTTCCCCAGGTGGGTCTGCTGTTCGACTGAGGCTCTTTGGAACTTTCCCACTGATAGCTGTTCCTACAGTCTGCTGGGGCTCAGGACAGGGATGTTTGGCTTTCAGATCTCCAGAATGTCAGAGGAAGGGCCCTTCAAGTAAAATGGCAAAGAACTTATTTATGGTCACACACGGTGGCAGGGGTAGAATAAAAGAATCCCCATTAACTGACCTTCCCTCCCCCAAGGTTCTGAGTGGAGATTGCCTCTGACCAGATAATTAGCCTAGGGTCTGATAGTGAGATGAGATGCTTCTCTAGTGTGGATTCAGGTCCTTAAAGTAAAAGGGCTTGGGTGCTGTTTCTTACAGGCTCAGGGAAGACCTCCATATTACACACCTAACCAGTTAGCACAGATGAGGCCTAATCCACGCTGGCAGCAAGGTGGGAGACCTCAAGGTAGGTGGTGGGGAACAGTGATTTGTCACCCAGGATACACCTGTCCTGGTCTCTCCTCCCTCTCTTTCTTGCCCCTCTGAGGTGTCTAGGTTCTGGCCCACATCATTTGTCAGTGATGTGCAATTTTGATCTCTTCACCAGGCTTCCAAGGAATGCCAAGTGCTATACGCCAGTCTGGGCCTCGTCCAACTCTTCGCCATCTGGCTCCAACTGGTAATGCTCCGGCCTCTCGTGGCCTTCCTACTACCGCTCAGAGAGTCGGTGAGCAAACTGGCCTTGAGAAGCCTGGCCTGGGGAGGAGGGAGTCAGGATGACTAGGCTGTGCCCCGGGTTGTTCAGTTCACTGGGCTCATGTTGGAGCCCTGCTTCTGTAATCTTAGCTGTGTGACCAGGTAGGTACTAAAGGAGCAGAGAAACAATATGAGTTCTAGGAGTGTTGGTTACTTTTACGATTCTTTGCTCAGTGGTGACTCATGTGAGAAAGGTTAATTAGGAGTTTGTGAGCTGGATGGATGACTACAGAGCCTGTCCTTTTGGGTGGGGAGAGTCAAGGAAACTTTTTTACAGAATGTATTCTATATTCTGAGAGATGGAAAGAGTTGTATGTTTTCTGTTGGCTGTTCCTTGAAAGCAGTAGTTGCCCCATGTGTGATGTGTTGTGTGAACATGCTTTGGAATTTCTCCTTCCGTGGATGTGGCCAGTTGGACGTCTGCCGCCAACACTGATGTGCATTTGCTGGTCTGTTGTAGGGTCTGAGTGCCCGGACCGCTTGGCTATGGACTTTGGTGGGGCTGGTGCCGCCCAGCAAGGGCTGACTGACAGCTGCCAGTCTGGAGGTGGTATTGGATGCACACAGAACGGGGAAAGATGGGATTTGACGGGCCTTTGCCCAGACTGATGGGCTTTAATTTTACTTGTTCTTCTCCTAAGGTGTTCCCACAGCTGTGCAGAACTTAGCACCTCGTGCTGCTGTCGCTGCCACTGCTCCACGGGCTGTTGCACCTTATAAATACGCCTCTAGTGTCCGCAGCCCTCACCCTGCCATCCAGCCTCTGCAGGTGAGGTCTACCAAACAGAATGCTAAAAGGATTTCCCTTGTTTCCACTTGATTGAAAAGATGCCTTGCTTTGATTCCTTCAACAGGTAGTAAATGCCTGCTCTGTGTCAGGGTGCTGTGTCTTGTGGGGTGATACTGCCCTTGAGGGGCTCTCTCCACTGGGAGAGAAAGGGCTTAGAAGTACTCCTGGTGACAGATTACTCAGAAATGCGCCAGGGGAGACAGCGGGTGTCCTTTTAAACATAGGTGTGCTCACTTGGCCCTTGGAACTTCTCACATCCACTGGGCTAATTGGTCCTTAGTTACTCTGCAAAGTGACTGGTACATTAAGGCGGGAAAGAAATGTTACAAATGACAAGTTCAGCTTTAGGTGCTAAGTTGGGGAGGGGGAGTTGGACCCAGATCTTAGATTTTAAAATCTGGAACTACTGTCTCTAGAGCTGTTCCCCTCAGGCAAGCCAAGATGTAACTAGTTTGTTTCAGAGCTCAACAGAGATAAGTTTGGAGGAGACCCACTCAGCCTTGTAGTCCCTAAGCTGCTTTTCCCCCCACTCCATGCTAAGTTGGAGATGTCCCAAAGCTCTGCTGTGCAAAATCATTTTTGGCTACAACGCCCTACTTTAGGGCTGTGGCTAGCCTTCACTTTGCATGTTGACAGGCCTTACATGTTTGATACAATGAAAACATTTGGTACAATAAAGGTGTTGTGGGATATAATTATGAATATTTGAAATTCATAACTTTTGACCCAGTCTCTTTGGGGAATTCATCCTAAACAAAAAACTAATTTTCAGGAAAAGGTTACTCACACAAATGTTTACCTTATTTATTAACAAGGCTTCAAATTCTGAGTGACCTTGAATAAACTGTGATCATTATAACCTTGAGTAAATTCATTTGATAGATGATTGCTAAGCACTGTAGGTTTGTATTCTCACTCATTGCCATCCCTTCCTAACTGCATGCTGTTTTTATTGCAGTTGGGTTTTTTTTTTTTTTTTTTTTTTTGCTTGCACCATTCTGTTCCTCACTTCACCCACTAAATTTCCCAAGCCTGAACTTAGTTCTTTGACAACAGGGACAATTGCCTCCCTCTCCTTTTTCACATAGTAATCTCTGAGCTGTTGATTGGTAGGACTCTTGACCACCAAGTGTCTTTTCTCCTTGGTGCTAACCCACTGCCTCTCCTGGTCCCCAGGCACCTCAGCCTGCTGTACACGTACAGGGGCAGGAGCCCCTGACTGCCTCCATGCTGGCTGCAGCACCCCCACAGGAACAGAAGCAGATGCTGGGTGAGTGACCCACATAGTGGCCGAAGAGCCAGCCAGAGCCTGGTACTGGTCTGGACACCACTGGACTGGCCATTCTTTACTGGGGTTCGACCTGGTTTTTAATTCAGTGTCTTCCCACAGGAGAACGTTTGTTCCCACTCATCCAAACTATGCATTCAAATCTGGCTGGAAAAATCACAGGAATGCTGCTGGAGATTGATAATTCCGAGCTGCTGCACATGCTGGAGTCCCCCGAGTCCCTCCGCTCCAAGGTGAGCTGCTTTTGGGCCCTGTGGGTTTAGCTCACTCAGCCCCGGGGGACCAGGAGCAGCCCCGTGACCCTCTCTCATGCTGCATCTGTGGTCTGAGGGCTGTGGTGCGGGTATTTGGGAAAGCGGTCAGCACCTGGAGAAGCTGCCGCTGGACCTGGGCACTGGGGGGTGGAGGGGCTGTTCTCAACCTCACTGAGCACCTGGAGCTTTCTCACAGGTGGATGAGGCAGTGGCCGTTCTGCAGGCTCATCACGCCAAGAAAGAAGCGGCCCAGAAGGTGGGCGCTGTGGCCACTGCTACCTCTTAGACAAGGAAAAACCGTATGTTCAGCTATTTTTGTTTTCCGCAATGGTTTTGACTCAAGAATATCTTCCTAAGAGATTAGGGGCAGCATAGAGAGCCATGTTTCTGCCACTTAACCTGATAAATTGGGCAAACTGTCACTGGGGATTTATTGTCATCTGGATGAGTTCATCCAAAGGAAAGAGTACAGGTTGTAAATTAAAAGGAGCAAAGCAACAGTTTTCCTCATAAAGAACATCTGGTTAGAGCCTTCTCAGAATCACCTTGTTGATCTGGAATAATAATGGATATCTAAGGCATTTTCTTCATAATCAGATCCCACAGTCTCATTTCTGTGAGCATTTCCCTGGTTTGGCCTGAGGTTGGTGAGGTCAGCTGTGTGTTCAGCCACTACTTAGCTTTGAGAACACGGCACAGGTTTTGGTGTCAAGGAGGGAGAGACAAACACTTTTGCCTACAGTTACATGTTGTATTCCAGTCAACTTCTGGACTTGAGGGCCATAGCCTCTGTCTGCAGGGGCTTGGGTGAGTGAAACCTAACCAGGACCTTTGACAAGAACTGCTGGTGGGTGCCTTCAGAGGGAGAAGATAAAGAACCGAATGAGCAGAGACAAGGGGAAAATGCACATGGTTAAAGGCCAGAGCTAGTGTAGAAGTTGGGGTTGAGCCTGGGCCCTGTCTTTTGGAATTTAAGCAAAAGAACTGTAGGCCAGTAGAGGCTTTGAGCACAGGCTAGCCAGTAAGGATGTGGGGGGTGGAGCTTTATAGACTAGCCTCAAAGTCAGTGGTTCTTAGTCATGGGTGCCTGCATCAAAGACATTTGCCATTGTCTAGAAACATTTTCGGTTGTCAAAATGGGGAATGTGTTACTGTCATCTAGAGGGTAGAAGCCAGGGATACTGGTGAACACCTACAGTTCACAGGGCAGCTACAAAAGAATTATCCAAAATGCAGAATGTCTGTAAGCACTGAGGTTGAGAAACCCTGCTCTGCAATACTTCTTCAACCAGGCAGAGAGATTCAGTGAATCTCTGAGGTTCTTTTGATTATGGATTTATATGTGTTGGTGCTTTTCTTTGCAGGATTCAAAAGCCAAATAACCCTTCATGGAATTCAACTCAAGGTTTGGAGACTTCCTAGCTTGTCCTATGGACCTCAATACCAAGAACCACAAATTACAAATTTAATAGGTCATTTTGTATCAAAAGGTCAATTATGAAGCACCTAGAATTTTTCAATTGAAAGAATATATTCTCTGGGTTCTGCTATGACCCAGACAGTGTTAACTTTTTTTTCTATGGTGGGTTTGATTTTTTTCCCCAGAAATTGGTTTTATTTGATGTACCCAAGTCTTAAGTTTCTCAATAAAGAAAAAAATCTCCGTAAAACTGCTTCTGTCCTGTTTTTCTCTGACCACATAGATTGTCTAAATCTGTTTTCATTGGGAGTAATTGTGGGATGTAAACAGTCAAATGAAGTTCTGCTTCGCTTATCATTTCCTGACAGTAAAAAGTGGACTATTTTAGGTTAGCAAGGTGTGTAGAACTGTTCCATTGCATATTATTAAGGGAGGGCATTTATATTGGCCCCATTAAACATAACAGTGAACAGAAGTCTGTGATCTGAGCAGACCTTGGGTCTAGCATTGGAAAACTTCGGGTACTGGGTGGGTTGGCACATGTCTGAACGACATGTAAGAAAAGGAGAACCTGGCCCCTCCCTCCTTGGACCTGTTAGTTGGGATTGGTCAGTTTTTACTCTTGCAGGCCTGGTTTCCTAGATTGTGCAATTTAGAGGACAGCTAGAGCAAAAGCCCAGGGGGATGAAGTAGTCTAGAGCTTGGGGGCAAAGATTCCTTCTGGCTGTGGGAAAAGGCTTGGAAAATAGGTTTGAGCGACAATAGCAATGAAGTCCTAAGTGTTTTGTGGTTGCTTTAGTCCTGAAAATGGTGGACTGGCTAGGTCAACCCAGCTACTTCCTCTCCCTGTCCTCTAGTAATACTTTTTTTCCTTCCTTGAAACTTTCCTGACTGTCCTTCCTTAGGGCCTTACACAGGAGGTCCCTTTCCTTGGTATCTTCCCTGTTATATCTTGGCAGACCCCCTTTTACATAAGGTGTGTCACCTTAACTGATCCACAGGCCCAGTCTGAATTCCCATTTCCTGGTCTGCATTTAAAGCGGCTACAGCGCTTGTGTTTCCTGTTAAGGTCTGGCTGCCCCTCCAAACCAAGCTCCGCGGGACCTTGGGTCCCGGAAGTGGTCTGCGTGAGGGGGCGGGGCTGAGGAGGAGCCTGGGTGCTGGCTTCCGGCGGAAGAGCCGGAGAGCAAGATGGCCGTCCCCGGCAGGGTTCTCAGTGGGTGAACCCGCATAGGGGCGAAGCGGGGTACTCGCGGGCGCAATTGAGTTAAGACTGGGGAAGGCATGTAGTGGACCCGAGTCCGGTCAGTTGAGTTCTACCCCACAGCTTGTGAACAACGCCCGCGACCTAACCACTTTGCTGTAGTTAGCGCTGCCCAGAGCCCTTTCCCCTCTGACCCAGGACGCAGGTGGTGAGATCTGTTGTGACCTCGAACCGCATTCCATAGTTTCATAATCATTCACTCCATAAACTTCGCAGCCTGGCCCTTTAGATGAAGGAACTGCCAGAGTAGTGAGAATTACGAAGAAGGCTTAACTGCGTGGGTCAGTGAGCACTGTAATGCGGTTGTGTGACAGTGATGACAAGGATCGGGCTGGGGGTTTTAGGGAATGACCTATATCCATCAGGAAAGATGAGAGCAAACTCGGAGGCACTGAGGCCTGAGCTGAGTGTATCAGGAGTTAGGCGGCCAAGGTGGGAGCAAGGCTGTTGTCTGAAAGAGCGGAAAGAGCAGAAGTCCAGAGGGCTGAAGTAGTCTACCACTTTGGGGCAAAGGTTTGTGCTGGGGAAGCCAGTGGAGAAGAAGCTAGAGAGGTGGGCAGGGCTCAGGTTATGAAGGTCTTATATGCCATGCTAAAGAATTTAAACACTATCCTGTGGGCACTGCTGAGTGTTAAGAGAATGTAAGCAAGGCAGTGACGTAATCAGACTTGGGCTTTCTTGGTATCTTTCTACTGACTGTATAGAAGAGTGAACACTGGAGTGAGTGAAGCTGTCTCAGTAACCAGAGGTGAGATGCAGGTGTGAAAAGGGATGGGGAGGAGTCATTTTGTATACTGAAAAGAAGGTAGGAACCCTTTCCCGTCCCTGTAGCTGTCTTGCTAACAGTGTTGCAGCAGCTGTACGAAGAGTGGTTCATAAGGTGCTTGGTGTCTTTGCAGGTGAGCTGGCAGAGAAGGTAGATGACAGGAGTTCTTCATGCCGCTTTTGTTCCTTTTGGAGACATCATGGATACTCAGATTTTACTGGGTTATGAAACAGGTGAGTCCTTTCAGTGTCTTTCATGTTCAGAGTGCTCATGCCAGAAAAATGTTAAGTCATGTGCATTCTCTCTGTGGTTGGTATGTAATGATGTTCAGGAGGATGTCTCTAGGTAAACATAACTGTAATCTTGGTGATGGAAAAGGAATGTTCTGAGGATAATGCAGAGATGGTGGGGCAGCTGTGGGCTGAAATTTACAGAGACTCACAATTTGGAAAGGAAAGGCTTTCTACACACTGGAACCATTTGGGGCTTTGCTTTCTGATCATTTAATGATATAAACTGTAGTAAAAATGAGTAGGAAGATAATCTTAGAAAAATCTTGAAAGGTCTGGGTGTTATTTCACACCCCCTTCTAGGTAGCTGTACCCCACCATCCCTGCTGACCAGTCCTCCCTTCTTGGCAGCTGTTCTCCTAGAAAGCAGAGGACAGCAGCGAAGTTTGGCCTCAGTGGTACGGCCTTGGCCTCTGCTCATCTTGATGAGTTTTTCTTCAATTGGTATCACAGTTACAGCACATGTTTCTATTTGATCCTTAGTCATTATTTTCTAAGATAGTTTTAGACCCAGCTCTGCCACTAACTTTGGGTGTGACAAACTCTCTGAGCCTTCAGTTCTTTAATTTTTAAATAAAACATTGAGACTGGCTTTTGAGCTATGTAAATTAGTGTGGTGTAGTTATGGGCTGAAATTTGCAAAATCCTATTGCTCTTGCTCTCTGCCAGCTAGAATAACTTTTTCCTGAGGACAAGCACTGTGCTCTTTTCTCTAGTAGTCACCTACTCAGTAGTGAGGTCAGTGCTCTGTACACAGCTGATGCTCAGTCAGAATGAATCATTGATAGATTAACAACTTCTTCTATTTTATATAATATTGTAAACAAAAGTTATTAGAGTGCATGGAAAGTAACTTATGGCTCAGTTTCTGTAGTGGTTGAATTGGATACTACAAAGTTGAAACACAGTTCGCTATTTAGCTGTTTATTAAAACAGACTAATATTTCTGGAAGCATTGTTGACTTAAGAAAAATCTAAAAATTAGATTTTCATTTGTTAAATGGCATCTGGTATGGCATGTTTTCTCCTATTGTGCACATATTAACCTCCTGTTTCTGTTATTACACAAAAGCACTGAAGATTTGCTATTACTGAATTTGAGTTGACAGAGGTAAGAAATGTTCCCTGTTTAGTATTTGACTGATGTTGCTGTCATCATTGGTTACAACAGGTGCCACTCTCCATTTGGGTGGGTGTAGTAGATTCCTGGGGCTGCCATAGCAAACTACACAAACTTAGTGGCTTAAAATAACAGACATTTATTCACAGAGCTCTGGGAGACTGGAAGTCTGAATTCAAGGTGTGGCAGGGCCATGCTCCCTCTGAAGGCTTACAGGAATCCTTCCCTTTCCAACATCTGGTGGTTCCTGGCAATTCTTGGCATTCCTTGGTTTATACCTGCATCACTCTAAACTCTGTGCTCTCTTCACGTGGCCTTATTCCCTGCATGTGGCTCTCTGTGTCTTCTTCTCTTACCAGGACACCAGTGATTGGAATTAGGTCCCACCACAATCCAGTAGGACTGCATTTTAACTAATTACATCATCAGAGACCTTATTAGGGTCATATTCTGAGACAGGGGTAGACATGAAATTTTGGGGGACACTATTCAGCCCCTAGAGTGTCTTGGTGGTGACAGTTGATGAGGGACAGGAAGTTCTGGTTGATGGAAGGCCCACCAGGCCTGGCTCAGAGTTCCTCTCAAATAGTCAGAATATGAAAGATAGGTCCTGCCGAGCCCCGAGCCCTCTGGGGCCTGGCATTGCTGGTTCCTGTTTTCCCATGTGTTTTCTCTGTCTCCATAAACTGGGTGCACATCCTTACACCACCAGCTCTCTCACAAGGAGTTAGTACAATCTCATTGTTAAATACTTACAACCTGGTCAGGTAGGAAGGGAGAATGTCTTTTTGCCTATGCTTGTGCTATTGAGGTTATATTTGAATGCTACCTACAAGAAGAGTTGAACTGCAGCCATGAACTTTTTCCTTGTATTTTGGTGGGATGCTGCAGCAGCTGTCGACAACATGGTATGGCTGAGAATCTTTGCTTTTTGCTGAACCTGTTACTTGGTCTGTTTTATAGTACATGAGATCCTCATGCACATATTGTTTCCAGTTGAATAGTTTCAAAGTTATATAGGAAGCAGAACTTGTCATTATCTGAAAGCATTCACTATGAACTTTCTACTTTAAAATTAATTGTATTCAGAAATCCTCTCCATTTAAGGTTTGCTTAAATATTAACCATCTCTGTTGGCAAGTCTCTCCCTAATATATTTATTTATTTATTTATTTATATTTTTTATTTTTATTTTTATTTTGGTATTAATCTACAATTACATGTGCAATATTATGGTTACTAAACTCCGCACTTCATCAGGTCCCCCCCACTTACCCCATTACAGTCACTGTCCATCAGCGTAGTGAGATGCTATAGAATCACTACTTGTCTTCTCTGAGTTGTACAGCCCTCCCTGTGCCCCCCCAACATTATGTCTGCTAATCGTAATGCCCCCTTTTCCCCCTTGTCCCTCCCTTCCCACCCATCCTCCCCAGTCCCTTTCCCTTTGGTAACTGTTAGTCCGTTCTTGGGTTCTGTGAGTCTGCTGCTGTTTTTTTCTTTCAGTTTTTTTCTTTGCTCTTATGCTCCACATATGAGTGAAATAATTTGATACTTGCCTTTTTCCGCTTGGCTTATTTCACTGAGCATAATACCCTCTAGCTCCATCCATGTTGTTGCAAATGGTAGGGTTTGTTTTCTTCTTAAGGCTGAATAATATTCCATTGTGTATATGTACCACATCTTCTTTATCCATTCATCTACTGATGGACACTTAGGTTGCTTCCATTTCTTGGCTATTGTAAATAGTGCTGCGATAAACATAGGGGTGCATCTGTCTTTTTCAAACTGGGCTGCTGCATTCTTAGGGTAAATTCCTAGGAGTGGGATTCCTGGGTCAAATGGTATTTCTATTTTGAGTTTTTTGAGGAACCTCCATACTGCTTTCCACAATGTTGAACTAATTTGCATTCCCACCAGCACTGTAGGAGGGTTCCCTTTTTTCCACATCCTAGCCAACATTTGTTGTTGTTTGTGTTTTGGATGTTGGCCATCCTTACTGGAGTGAGGTGATATCTCATTTTAATTTGCATTTCTCTGATGATTAGCGATGTTTTCATGTGCCTGTTGGACATCTGAATTTCTTTGGAGAAGTGTCTATTCATGTCCTCTGCCCATTTCTTTTTTGGATTATTTGCTTTTTGTTTGTTGAGGTGCGTGAGTTCTTTATATATTTTGTCATTTATGAATATGTTTTCCCATACTGTAGGATGTCTTTTTGTTCTACTGATGGTGTCCTTTGCTGTACAGAAGCTTTTCAGCTTGATATAGTCCCACTTGTTCATTTTTGCTTTTGCTTCCCTTGCCCGGGAGATATGTTCATGAAGAAGTCACTCATGTTTATGTGCAAGCGATTTTGCCTATGTTTTTTTCTTTTTTTTTTCAGTTCCTTTTATTGATTTATTTTTTAAAATCTAATTACATGCTTTATTTTTTTAAATAATTTATTTTGGTATCATTAATCTACCATTACATGTCCAATATTATGGTGATTAAACTACCCCCTTCATCAGGTCCACCCCACCAACCCCATTACAGTCATCACTGTCCATCAGCGTAGTGAGATGCTATAGAGTCACTACTTGTCTTCTCTGAGCTGTACAGCCCTCCCCGTGCCCCCCCAACATTATATCTGCTAATCATAATGCCCCTTTTTCCCCCTTGTCCCTCCCTTCCCACCCATCCTCCCCAGTCCCTTTCTCTTTGGTAACTTTGTGTTCTGTGAGTCTGCTGCTGTTTTGTTTCTTCAGTGCAAGAGATTTTTGCCTATATATATTTTTAAGAGTTTTATGGCTTCATGACTTACATTCAGGTCTTTGATCCATTTTGAGTTTACTTTTGTGTATGGGGTTAGACAGTAATCCAGTTTCATTCTCTTACATGTAGCAGTCCAGTTTTGCCAACACCAGCTGCTGAAGAAGCTGTCATTTCCCCATTATATATCCATGGCTCCTTTATCGTATATTAATTTACCATATATGTTTGGGTCAATGTCTGGATTCTCTATTCTGTTCCACTGGTCTGTGGGTACTGGTGCCAGTACCATACTGTCTTGATTACTGTGGCTTTGTAGTAGAGCTTGAAGTCAGGGACTGTAATTCTCCCTGTTTTATTCTTCCTTCTCAGGATTGCTTTGACTATTCAGGGTCTTTTGTGGTTCCATATGAATTTTAGAACTATATTTGTTTGAGTTCATTGAAGAATGCTGTTGGTATTTTGATAGGGATTGCATTGAATCTGTAGATTGCTTTAGGTAGTATAGCCATTTTGACAATATTTATTCTTCCTAGCCAAGAGCATGGGATGAATTTCATTTGTTAGTGTCCTCTTTAATTTCTCTTAGGAGTGTCTTGTAGTTTTATGGGTATAGGTCTTTCACTTCCTTGGTTAGGTTTATTCCTAGGTATTTTATTCTTTTTGATGCAATTGTGAATGGAATTGTTTTCCTGATTTCTCTTTCTGTTAGCTCATCGTTAGTGTATAGGAAAGCAACAGATTTCGGTGTGTTAATTTTCTATTCTGCAACTTTGGTGAATTCAGATATTACTTCTAGTAGTTTTGGAGTGGAGTCTTTAGGGTTTTTTATGTACAATATCATGTCATCTGCAAATAGTGACAATTTGACTTCTTTACCAATCTGGATGCCTTGTATGTCTTTGTTTTGTCTGATTGCCGTGGCTAGGACCTCCAGTACTATGTTGAATAACAGTGGGGAGAGTGGGCATCCCTGTCTTGTTCCCGATCTTAGATGAAAAGCTTTCAGCTTCTCGTTAAGTATGATGTTGGCTGTGGGTTTGTCATATAGGGCCTGTATTATGTTGAGGTACTTGCCCTCTGTACCCATTTTGTTGAGAGTTTTTATCATGAATGGATGTTGAATTTTCTCAAATGCTTTTTCAGCATCTATGGAGATGATCATGTGGTTTTTGTTCTTCTTTTTGTTGATGTGGTGGATGATGTTGATGGATTTTCGAATGTTGTACCATCCTTGCATCCCTGAGATAAATCCCACTTGATCATGGTGTATGATCCTCTTGATGTATTTTTGAATTCGGTTTGCTAATATTTTGTTGAGTATTTTTGCATCTATGTTCATCAGGCATATTGGTCTGTAATTTTCTTTTTTGGTGAGGTCTTTGCCTGATTTTGGTATTAGAGTGATGCTGGCCTCATAGAATGAGTTTGGAAGTATTCCCTCCTCTTCTATTTTTTGGAACACTTTAAGGAGAATGGGTATTATTTCTTCTGTATATGTCTGGTAAAATTTAGCAGTGAATCCATCTGGCCCCGGAGTTTTGTTCTTGGGTAGTTTTTTGATTACCGATTCAGTTTCATTGCTGGTAATTGGTCTGTTTAGGTTTTCTGTTTCTTGCTTGGTCTTGGAAGGTTGTATTTTTCTAAGAAGTTGTCCATTTTTTCTAGGTTTTCCAGCTTGTTCGGATATAGATTTTCATAGCATTCTCTTATCATTTTTTGTATTTCTGTGGGGTCCGTTGTGATTTTTCCTTTCTCATTTCTGATTCTGTTTATGTGTGTAGATTCGCTTTTTCTTTATAAGTCTGGCTAAGGGTTTATCTATTTTGTTTATTTTTTCAAGGAACCAGCTCTTGGTTTCATTGATTTTTTTTCTATTGTTTTGTTCTTCTCAATTTTATTTATTTCTTCCTTGGTCTTTATTATGTCCCTCCTTCTGCTGACCTTGGGCCTCATTTGTTCTTCTTTTTCCAATTTCAATAATTATGTCTTTAGACTATTCATTTGGGATTGTTCTTCCTTCTTTAAATAGGCCTGGATTGCAGTATACTTTCCTCTTAGAACTGCCTTTGCTGCGTCCCACAGAAGTTGCGGCTTTGTATTGTTGTCATTTGTCTCCATATATTGTTTGATCTCTGTTTTAATTTAGTCATTGATCCATTGATTATTTAGGAGCATGTTGTTAAGCCTCCATATATTTGTGAGCCTTTTTGTTTTCTTTGTACAATTTATTTCTAGTTTTATACCTTTGTGATCTGAGAAGTTGGTTGGTAGAATTTCAATATTTTTGAATTTACTGAGGTTCTTTTTGTAGCCTAGTATGTGGTCTATTCTGGAAAATGCTCCATGTGCACTTGAGAAGAATGTGTATCCTGCTGCTTTTGTGTGTAGAGTTCTGTAGGTATCTGTTAGGTCCATCTGTTCTAGTGTGTTGTTCAGTGCCTCTGTGTCTACTTATTTTCTGTCTGGTTGATCTGTCCTTTGGAGTGAGTTGTGTGTTGACGTCTCCTAAAATGAATGCATTGCTGTCTATTTCCTCCTTTAATTCTGTTAGTATTTGTTTCACATATGTTGGTGCTCCTGTGTTGGGTGCATATATATTTATAATGGTTATATCCTCTCCTCTTGTTGGACTGACCCTTTTATCGTTATGTAATGTCCTTCTTTATCTCTTGCTACATTCTTTGTTTTGAAATCTATTTTGTCCAATACAAGTACTGCAACACCTGCTTTTTTCTCCTTTTTTGTTTGCATGAAATATCTTTTTCCATCCCTTCACCTTTAGTCTGTGTGTATCTTTGGGTTTGAGGTGAGTCTCTTGTAAACAGCATATAGATGGGTCTTGCTTTTTTATCCATTCTGTTACTCTGTGTCTTTGATTGGTGCATTCAGTCCATTTACATTTAGGGTGATTATCGATAGATATGTACTTATTGCCATTGCTGGCTTTAGGTTCGTGGTTACCAAAGGTTCAAGGGTAGCTTCTTTACTATCTAAAAGTCTAACTTAACTCTCTTGTTAAGCTATTATAAACACAGTCTGATGATTCTTTATTTCTCTCCCTTCTTATTCTTCCTCCTCCATTCTTTATATACTAGGTGTTTTATTCTGAACTCTTTTACATTTCCCTTGACTATTTTTGTGGATAGTTGATTTTAATTTTTGCCTGTAGTTAGTATTTGGATGGTCTGCTTTCTTTGTTATGATTTTATTTTCTCTGGTGACATATTTTTAGTCTTAGGAGTGCTTCCATCTAGAGCAGTCCCTTTAAGATATCCTGTAGAGGTGGTTTGTGGGAGGCAAATTCCCTCAGCTTTCACTTGTCTGGGAATTGTTTAATCTGTCCCTCAAATTTAAATGATAATCATACTGGATACTGTATTCTTGGTTCAAGGCCCTTCTGTTTCATTATGTTAAATATATCATGCCTTTGTCTTCTGGCCTGTAAGGTTTCTGTTGAGAAGTCTGATGATAGTCTGATAGGTTTTCCTTTGTAGGTGATGTTTTTTCTCTCTCTATCTGCCTTTAATACTCTGTCCTTGTCTTTGATCTTTGCCATTTTAATTATTATGTGTCTTGGTGTTGTTTTCCTTGGGTCCCTTGTGTTAGGAGATCTGTGGGCTTTGTGGTCTGAGAAACTATTTCCTTCCCCAGGTTGGGGAAGTTTTCAGCATTTATTTCTTCAAAGACACTTTCTATCCCTTTTTCTCTCTCTTGTTCTTCTGGTACTCCTATAATGCGAATATTGTTCTGTTTGGATTGGTCACACATTTCTCTTAATATTCTTTCATTCCTAGAGATCCTTTTATCTGTCTCTGCCTCAGCTTCTCTGTATTCCTATTCTCTGATTTGTATTCCATTAACAGTCTCTTGCACCTCGTCCAGTCTGCTCCTAAGCCCGTCGATCTCTTGTCTCATTTCTGCATTGTCTTTCCTCACTTCCTCCCTCAGCTCTTGCATATTTCTCTGTAGATCCATCAGCATGGTTATGACTTTTATTCTGAATTCTTTTTCAGGAAGATTGTGTAAGTGTATCCCGTCGGGCCCTCTCTCTGGGGTTGTCTGGGTGATCCTTGTCTGGACCATATTCCTCTGTCTTTTCATGGCAATAGAAGTGGTCACTGGTAGGTGCCATGTGTGTCAGCTGGGAGACAAAGTCCCTTCCTGCTTGTTCTCCATGCCCTTCTTCAGGACTGAGCTGGTTTCCCACACACTGGGAGGCAGTCTCTGGGATAATCCCCTGAGCTGCCTGTGTGCCAGGCCACCTCAGCCTAGCCTTATAGCACTGCGTGGGTTGGGTTTGCAGTCTTGCTGAGTGCGTTCTGGTCCCCTTGGTGCCTTCCAGACCTTGTTCTGGGTTCTAGGGCCCTTCCCGCTTAGCTGTGCGCCAGCTGGGATGAGATTGCTGTGGGCGGGGCCGCTCTCCTACTATTCCGCAGCTGTGGCAGATCCGCTGGAGCCTTTGCAGCACCGCCGGGGCGGGGAACAAATGGCAGGCTGCTGATCTCTGTGGGAAGCCTCGGCTTGGCCGCCTTGCCCGGCCGCCAGCCAGGGGGTCTGAAATTTCCCAAGACTCCCAGCCTGCTGGGCTGAGTGCGCTGGGACGATTTTGTTCCACTCTTGGGCCCGTCTCTTTAAGACTTCTAAAAAAGCTCCCGCTTTTCTTTTGTCCTGGGGAGCCAGCTGAGAGGACCTGCTGGCTGTCCCCATCTCAGATCCTGCCTTTCTGTTTCTCTAATCTCCAATACACCATGTGATGTGTTTGTGTGCTCCCAGTGCAGATCACCACAGCTGGTTATTTGGCGGGCCTGTGCTTCCACTCCCTCCCCACTCTGATTCTTTTCCTCCCGCCGGGTCACAGCTTTGTATCTTACCCTCTTCATGAGGCGCTGAGTTCTCTCAGATGTAGCTGTAGCCTGGCTGTTGTACTGTATCTTCTGGTCTCTCTTTTAGGAATAGTTGTATTTGTTGTATTTTCACAAATATATATGGTTTTGGGAGGAGATTTCTGCCGCCCTGCTCACACAGCCATCTTCCCAGAAGTCCTCTCTCCCTAACATTTTTGTGCTTACATCACGGGTTACAAACTTCAGTTTAGCTATGGGCCAGATCCATCCTGTAGCCTGCTTTTGTATAGCCTATGAGCTAAATGTTTTTTATATTTTTAAAGGGTTGTAGAACAAAAAAGAAGACTATGCAGCAGAGACTGTGACCTGCAAAGCCTAAAATATTTACTGTCTAGCCCTTCACAGAAAGTTTGCCTACCTCTAGTCTAGGACAATATACTGCAACTAAAGTGTAAATTGATTGCAAGGTAAAATTGTGAATCTTGCCTCAGAGGCAGGGTTTCATGAAGTGTATGAAAGTGAATGGAAAACTGTTGTCTTTAGTCAATAAAAGTGAGGCTCTTTTGAGCTATTGAAAGGGATTGTGTCATAAATTAAGCCAACTGCCAGTAGAGGGAAAAAAAGCTACAAGGATTATGACAGGTCAAGTGCTTCAAAAGAAAATGATTTGATTCCTATTGCTGCTATAACAAATTACCACAAATTTGGTTGCTTAAAAACAGCACAGATACATTCTTATAGTCCTAGATTTCAAAAGCCCAGGTGGGTCAAAAATCAAGGTTTCAGCAGGGCTGCATTCTTCTGGGGGCTCTAGAGGAGGTGAACTTTTGTTGAGTTCGGTGCTGATCTTGACTTTTTAAGGTAGACTCAGGTTCTCAGTAACTGCGTTTACCCCTATAATTTCAGAGTTATGAGCTCTGATCCAAATATGGTGCCAGCACAGACCTTCCTGTGTTGCTGTTGAAAGAAAGGAAGTGTGTCATGGCTCTGGTGTTTTTCGTGGTTAGCTTTGTATTTAGCTTGTTGTTGAAGGATGTGAGCTCCCAACATAGAATTAATTGTGAGCAAGTCTCAGACTTCTTAGACGTGAATGGTCTGTTAGGTCTTCTTTTAAGCTAACCGGACTGAATCAAGCTCTTTGGGTGGATCATTCGTGTCAGTTTGGCCAAACCAGTGAGGGTTAAGGAAGGCTTATCCAGACCAGGTAAGAGGGAGCAACCACAGATTCCCCATCACACCCTCCACTTTGCCCTCTGTTGCATTTTTATCTCTATCTTACTTTCTGCTGTGGTGGCAGTATATACACAATTAGCGTGATGTATAGTGGAGAAGAGAATGCGGCCCCTCTGTGGAAATAAAGAATTTGAGATTCTCAGCAAAGCTAGAGGCATTGTCCCCATGAAAGTCTCGCTTTGGGACATAGACATAGACTGTGCCCTTCCAGCTTTGATGAGAGCTGGGACTTCCCTTTTGGCTCTGCTTATTCCCTCCTTATTCCCATCTGCCTCTGCTAAGAGCTGGACTTAAAGGCCTGACATTTCCTCTTGACAGCTTTCCTTGCCCTGGGGAGCTCCTAAGAGGTGGCTTCTGCCTGTGAGAAGCACATGGTATGTCCACTTTGCTGACCCAGGCAGCAGAGACCTGGACCTAGCTCAGTAGCTGTTGGCTGATAGCTGACTTTGTTCACATGTGTTTGATTCCTTCCTTTCCATTTGGTCAGATGGTGACTGGCTGAAAAATTTTTCCAGTAGGACCCTTGGAGAGACTAAAGAAAAGGGAGGGTTGGAGCCTCCCAAGGTGGAAGCACAGGAGGTGAGATTGAAGGCTGTGCTTCTAGAGGAGGGGCTGGCATACTCCCCTTCAAACCCCAGGGCACTTCTGATGTGGGTGGGGGATGAGGGGAACTGAATGCAGAAGTTTTGCGTTTTGTGTGCTGGTAGGGCTGGAGTGAGAAGTACCTTACATATGCCTGAGTATTGATTGTGATTGCCGTTGAACAAGGGGGACGTCAGAGGTGAGAAGGGACGGTAAGTGCCCCTCATCACCAGCACCCGCCATCCCCCCACTCCTCCCTGCTCCCTCACTGAAGACCTTGGCATCAGGCTCACTGACTCCAGGGAGACCCTTGCCCTCAGCCTGTACCCAGGGGCTAGCTGCCTTAGCCCTTTCTCCTGCTTCTCAGTACACCATCCTGACCACTGCTTCTTGGGATAATTCGAGGGCTCCTCCTCTTCTGTCCTCCCTTCGAACAGCAGTATTTCTCTGAGTTCCTTCCTAGCCCTCTCAGCTCCTCTCTCCACACTCTCTTTGTTCAGTTTCAGCCAATTTTGTCCCTAGTTTGAGGTTGTCACAACCATTCAATGTTCTGGTGATTTTCTGATCTCTAGTTCAAGCGCTGACCTCTTTCATGAGTCTCACATATTTCTGCCTGAGTGTCTTATAGTCGCCATAAATACACAGAGCATAGCCCACGTGGGTGTCCTCTTTCCTTTGACTCTGGTCTTCCAGGTGCCTAATCTTAGCTAATTTTGCCATCTTCCAATGTCACCCTAACTAGAAACCTCAGTGTCATCTGAGATCCCTCATCATAATCCACACCTAATTTTCGTTCTATCCTGCTAATTTTGTCTCCTATATCTTCCTGAATCTCTCCTCTCCTGTTTGTTCTTGCCACATACACTGTCTTGGTCTAACCTCTGTTACCTCTTAGGTGAATAATGATAAAGCTTTCTAACTGGTCTCCCTGCCCTAGGCTGTTTTGCCCTTCCTGAGCAGCCAGCAGGAGTATTTCTCAGGCACAGATATGACTATATCACTTTCGTCAAGCATTCTAGGGACCCCTCAACTATAATATTGAGTCCAATCCTGTCAAAGGGGCAGAAAGGCTCTCTGGGTTCTGACCTTGCTCATCTCTACATTCTATCCCTGTTTTATATTCTAGGAAATAAGGGTTTGTAAGAACCTTTCATCCCTATGTTTTCACATATGTAGTTCTTTTGTCTACAAAGCCCTTCCCAACTTTTTTGAGCTGGCTAACTCCTACTCACCTTTCATAGTTGAGCTCAGTTGCTGCCTTCTCCAAGAGACTTTTCTGAATCCTCCAGTTGAGTGAGATGAGTGTCCCTTCTGGACTTCCATGGCATCTTCTAGCCTAGCATTTACTGCATTATAATCTATGCCAGGCACTGTCTTAAGTGCTTTACAAATATTTAATCTTAATGATAATCCTTTGAGATAAGTACTGTTATTAGCCCCAGTTCCAGGTGACAAAATTGGGGCATAGTGAGGTCAAATAACTTGTCCAGTATTACACAGCTCATAAGTGGCGGAGCTGAGATTCAAACCGAAGTTGTATAGTTCCTGGATCTGTGTGTGCTCACATTTGTGGCTAGCTCTTCCCTAATGGATGGCCAATTCCTCAAGGTCAGGAGCCAAGTCTGCTTAATATCCCCAGCACGTGATGTCATAGCTCAATACCTATATGCTGACCTACTGTTCCACACTGCAAAGAGGTCAGAGACCACAGGGTTTTTCTCTGTCAAACAAATGGTAACATTTGTCATGAATGTTTTGTTTATCATCTAGTCAGCCTGGTCTCAATGGAGCACAAAGTAAGCCCCATCCTCTTTCACTGTCTTCTGAGCACTTAGGCCCAGGCAGGAGGGCAGCCCCTTCTGCTTCCGTTGTAGCCAGCCCATGACCAAGTAGGGTTAGATACAGAGTGAGAAGGTTATGGGGTCAGTTTAACAGGGGTAAGGTGGGTGGACTTGGACCAGTGTTTGAAGATGTTGAGAGTTTTGTATTGTGGGCCAGGCAAGTGATGTTCTGTGACTGCAGGGCAGGATGACACCAGCTGATTGTCTGGGGGCCAGTGTGATGACATAACGTGCCTGTGGGATGGGGATCAGGTTAGATAGTGCTGAGGTCCCTGTCCCTAGATGTCCAGCTGGGTGCTGCGTCCATGGCTTCTGCCTTCTGCAGCCCCATCAGGCCCTCCCTGTCAGCACCTTGCTGTAGCCCACTCACTGCCCTGGGTTCTGGGCGTGCATTCTGAACACTTGCTCTCCTCGGAGAGTCGGGGGTTCTCTCTAACCTAGAAATTTCTTCTGTTCCTAGGGAGCGCCCTCTGCAAAGAAGGCCCGGTCAAATCCCCAGGTGTACATGGGCATCAGGATTGGGAACAAGCCTGCCGGTCGCATCCACATACCCCTGCATTCCAGTGTAGTTCCCATGACCACAGGTCAGCGGGACACCGGTCAGGACGCTGCAGCTGGCAGACTGGGGAGGAAACTACCTGGAACCCTGGGCCCTGGACACCGGACCTGAGTGTTTCTGAGGCATCTTGGACCCCTGCGTCTAGTAACAAACGAGGCAGAGCAGCATTTTTGAAGCTCTAGAAAGGCTTAGTTACCAACATTAGAAAGTACACAGTTGAAAGTTGTAATTTTTTTTTGATAATTGTGTTTTGATATGTGTTCAGACATACAGATATATCCAATAAGTATTCTCTAAGAATAGTAAAAGGCACTTCTATGTATTCTTCATTCATTAATTTACGTTTTGTCCCTTATGCTTTATCATTTTATATACATATATATTTTTTCCCCTGTACCATCTGAGAGGTAGTTGAAGACTTCGTGCCCCTTGACTCCTAAATACTTCAGCATATACTTCCTAAGAACAAGACTGTTCCTTACATAATCGCAGATTAACTATGAAAATCAGGAAATTTAGTATTAATACACCACTATTAACTAATCTTCAGGTCACATCCACATTTCATCGATTACCGCAGTATTTCCTTTATAGTAATTTTAACATTTCTTCACTGAAGAGGATTCACTGAAGAGGATTCATTTAGTGGTCAAGTCTCTTTAGTATCCTTATATTCGAAACAGTTTTTCAGTTTTTCATTGTCTTTCTTGATCTTGACGTCTTTGAAGAGGGCAGGCCAGTTGTTAAGACTGTTCCTCCATTTCTCTTGCCTGGTGCTGCCTCACGACTAGATTTAGCCATGTGTTTTGGCAGGAAGACCGTAGAAGAATGTCATTTCCTTGCTAGTGCATCACACAAGGAAGTATATTAGGTCAGTTCCGATATTCGTGATGTTGACTTTGATCACCTGGTTAAGGAGATGTCTGCCACATTTCTCCACTGAAAAGTTAACTGTTTTTAAGGTTATAAATTAAAAGCTAAAATTTTTTCTCCTAACTATCTCCAGCCCATATCCTAGAGATAACTACTATTGACATTACATTTGTGTGTTCTCTGTTTTCTTTAATACTCATAATGACCCTTTTTACAAATAATCTTTTTTTTTGGTTTTGATCTAGCTTTAAAAAAATTTTTTTTCAAAGTCATATAATGTATGTAAAGAAAATTTTTCTATGAAGTTGGTTATAAAACATGACATTTTCCTGCTCCCCTCAACATCATCGTTTTTCTGCCCTGCCAGAAGCAACATTCATTTCTTTTAGGTGATTATTTTGGCTTTTATTGCTATATCTCTGAAAAATATAATCATGTTACTACTACTTGATTTTTTTCAGGTTTTTGCTGTTTTAGGTTAGTTTTTCTGGGTAATATATTCATGGAGAATTGCATGTGGAAAGTTTTGGGGAGTGATCATAGGAACAGCTCTTGGAATGAGGGGAGAAGTTTGGGCAGAGAGAATGCAGTCACACACAAACCTCAGCTGACTCTCAGGGGAGTTTGGAGCTTGGATATTCCTTCAGAGTTGTTCTGAATTTAAGCCAGAGTGCCAGGCCTTTGAACCCACACATGGACCAGTCCTGAATTCTGGCTGGTTCCCAGGAGTGGTAGGGCAGCACCCTTCAGCCAAGGGCATTTCTGGGGTGGGACTCATCCTGGGTCTGGTAGCATTTAATATTCGGGAGGTGAGGGAAGAAGGGTGTTGGTCTGGAAGGGGACCTGAGGGGCTTAGTGCATCAGCTGCTGCAGGCCACCGCCTGCACCACTCAGATCTGCTTGCTTCATGTAATGAGTTCACTCATCTGGGAATGGCTCCTCCAGGACTCTGGTTAGTCTCTTTTCCTGGGGAATTTCCAGAGGAAAGTTAGTGGAATGAACTATAGCCCTGTTGCTGCTGTTGGTCCCAGAATCAAACCTGACAGCCATCTCCCTCCTTTACTACCCATTCTAGATTCTTCTGGCCCTCATCCAAGCTGGCTCCTTTGTTGGTCTAAGTGGCTACCTGGTGAGGTGATCTAGACCTTTGAGCTCTTTGTGCCCTTACTCATTGTGCCCTTCCCAGGCCATCACTGCTCATCAGAATTGGACAGGGGAACACAGGCAATATCCCAGTGAATCCCCTGGGTGCCACACATGTCCTGACCAGTCCTGTTATGTAACAGAAAGCCTACCTCCTAATAGCCAGGGTCAAGCATCCCACCAAAATGATGACTCCTTTTCTTACCTGCTTGTCTCCTGGCACAAGGAGCCTTAAGTGATCGGGCAGCAGTGTAGCTTAAAATTTATGGGACTCTGGTTGTCCCCATTGGTGAAAGTGTACCCTCTGGCAGCCAGACCTCTAGACCCACAGAACCTTGAGTTGCAGGAATGGAAAATGGGAATGGTAGTAAACAGGACTGGCCCAGGTTCTGCCCCTTGGTTCCTGGACCTCCAGGGACCCAGCACTCCATAATGGTCCCTGATTTCCAGTGTGCACTGGGCTGTCCTCTCAGGATATCATTTCTAAGCTGGTGGCTCAGTTGTATCCTAAGACCTTTCCATCTGGTCTGTCGGTTCTGAATGGTGTGGTGTATGATAGGAATAGGGGGCCCCAAGTTCACATATTTAACACTGCATGTCCTTTCCTGTACAGTGGGCCCTTTGGTTTGATGCCATGTTAGCTGGTATTCTGTGACACTGTAAGCACTGGGATAGTGGTGTTGGCTGAAGCCCTGTAGGCAGTAAAAGCAAGCCCATATCTAGAATATTTGTTGGTGCTTGTTAAGATGAATTACTGCCCCCTGCAGGGCAGAAGGGGTCTGGTGTAATCAACTAGTCATCAGGTGCCTGGTTGGTCTCCAAAGACAGCGGTGCCCAGGTTGGTCTCAGTTGCTAACAGTTTGGACGTTTGGTGTTGGCAGTGGGTAGCTCAGCCTTGGAGAGTGAGGCCTGGATTGTTGATCTCGTATATTGCTTCCATTCCTGTCATCATGGCTACTTTATTCATGCACGCATTGGGTTAGCACTGTGGTGGCCACTGAGGCGGCTGATGTCATTTGCCGTCTTTTTGTTCACATGGTTGTTTAATGCCTCTTCTCTGGCGGGTATTGTCTGGTGAACACTAACATCAAAGATCTTCAGATTCTGGGCCCATACCCCTGGCTCCATCCACATGCCCCTTCCCATCCTTCTTTGTCCCCAGTCATCCAGTCCATTTTCTTCCAGACTCCTGACCTAGTATCCAAGCCATTTGCCACTGCCCTTGAGTTTGTATATAGCCTTTCCTGGGCTACCTTTCTTCCCACAAAAAATGGATGAGTAGGTTTGTCACCTGAAGCTCTGCCCTTTAGGAGGAGTTCCCTCATCACTGTCTTTTAGGGCCACCCTGAGTGGGGCTGCAGTGTAGCCGCAGTCCACTTCCAGTTTGTCCCCGTGTATCTGGCCAGCTCATCAGTGAACCAAGCCTGCCTTTCTTTTCCTGTCATTTGATCAATAGGGACCTCCACATGGCTCTAGGTGTGAACTGAAGGAAGAGTTGTGGTTTACAACAATGATGGGTGACATTGGTTGGGGTGGGATGGGGGTGAGGGGGTGTTTAGTCTCCTGCCCCTGCAGATTATTTGTGCCTCTGGCCCTGCTTATGTTGGATCCTGAATGTAGCATTTCCATCTCCTGGCAGATTGCTGCTGGGTCTGCTAGTCCTTATGACTTGGTGGGCCCAGGAGAACCCAGCTCACAGTGGACAGTTCTGGTCACATGTTCACTTGGTGGCACATGGTTAGGTGGTTCATCTCTACCAGAGCCCAGAATCATGCCAGGAGCTGTTTTTGAATGGTTTGCATTTGAAAAAAGTCAAGCCTATAGATACGTTCCAAGAGTGTAATGAGTGGTCATACATCTTTCATATGTGTTCATTCATTGTTAATATTTACTGTCTACCTATATACGCACATGGCTGTTACTATTTCCTCTACCATTTTGAAAGCAATTTGTGATTGTGATGTTTCACCCCTGTATGTTTCAGCATTTATCTCCTAAGAGCATAAGTATCATCTTCTGTAATCATTGTACATTATCAGTTCAAGAAATTGAACACTGATACAGTCTGATACTCAGTCCATAGTCAGATATGCTGCTTGTCCTGGTACTGTCCTTCACTACGGCCCTATTCCCTCATCCAGGACCCTACTTGTGTTCAGTTGTCAGGTCGTCTTAGTCTCCTTCGGTCTGGAACTGGTCAAAAGAAAAGACTTCGTCTTTTATAACATTGCAATTTTTGAAGACTGGACCAGGTGTTTTCTAGAATGTTCCTATTTGAGTTTGATAGTTTCCTCATGATTAGATTCAGCTTATTTTTGGCATACTTTGGAACACTGCAAAAGTGGCATGCCTGTCTTCATGTGTCACTGATAACCATCCATTGGTGAGAGTCACTTGGTTAAGGTTCTGTCTGCCAGTTTTTCCCATTCAAAAGGTTTGCATATTCCCCTTTGTAATTAACAAATGATTTGTGGGAGATATTTAAAGACATTTTACTGATGCTTTTAGTACCCTTTCTTTGATTCTAGCCTCAATCAATTGTTGTGATGGTAATTTTCTATTTGTCCTAATATATATTTTTTAAAGTAGCATTGCTTCTGTACCCATTTGACATTCACCATCATTTTTTTAGCTGTTCCTTACTTTCTGGTACAATATAAGATGATCTGGGCTGACCTGTACTCTCTCTGCTCTGACCCTGGAGTCTGCCATTCCTCCAAGAAGCTCCTGTTCTTTTAATAGAAAATAATTAGAAATCAAGATCTGGATCCTGGTGTATGCTACAGGCCTGGTATGTCATTGACTCTAGGCCCTTTGAGTAGGCAGGGCTAGAGTGTGTGTGTGTGTGTGTGTGTGTTTATTTTTAAATCATGAATTCACACTGTCACGTGAGTTTTGTGTCAGATCTGAGTGGTGCAGATGGTGGCCTGCAGTGGATGATGTGCTAAGCCCCACATACTACAGGGTTCTTCCTTGCCATATTTATATCTCCTTTCTCCCACAGTGAGAGCCTTGGCTCCCAATAACATTGATATATAGTCACTTATTTGCTCAATCCTACAATGCAGAATAGTTTCAGAATTGCTACAGTCATACCACTACTGACAATTTCTTTGCAGTTCTTTTACTTTCATCTGTAGAGAGTCCAAATACTGTGCTCAAAAGTTCTGAGGTTCCTTCTTTTTCTTCTATATGGTTAATTTATCCATTTAACTTAAAAGTCATTTGTTTCTGTACTTGGTTTTAGGGTTTTCCCCCCAGCTTTATTGATTTAGTTTTACTTTTTAAATGAATGCTGACATGCTTCAAAAACCAGAACTATATGAAGAGGTGCGTGGAATCGTGTTACTCTGCCTCTGCCTTCTACCCTGTAGTCCTGCCCACTTTCTGTACGTAACCAGCTTTTTTAGTTCCTAGGTAACACTCCTTTTGTTTACTTTTGAAGAAATGAACAGATAGAGGAGTATTTCCCTCATTCTTACACAACAGCTAGCTTATTGTGTATTCTCCTTTGCTCTTTGCTTTTTTCACTAAACATTGTGTCCTTGAAACCATTCCGTATCACTTCATGGAGATCTTGTTTTGTTTCTGTACTTCATGGAGTGGATGTACCATAATTAATTCAACCATAACTTATTCAAGATTGCTATGTCTGGGCATTTAGGTGGTTTCCATTATATTACAGTGACAAATAATGCTATTCTGTGTGATTGAATTTCATATTGTTGGAGGTGTATCTTCAGGGTAAATTCCTAGAAGAGAATTATTGGGTCAGAGGGTAAACAAATGCATATGTACTTTTGTTAGATATTGCCAAGTTCTTCACAGACGTATGATTTTGCATTCCCTCCTATAATGTTTAGGAGTAATACCTGTTTCCCTAACTTCACTCACGATTGTGTAATCAAGCATTTGCATTTTTGCCAGCCCAGTAGGTGAGAAATGGAGTCTCAGAGTAGTTTAAATTTACATTTTTCTTCTATGAGTGAAGAATATCTTTTTATGCATTTAACAATTTTTTTTTGTATTGTTAATGTACAATTACTTGAACAACATTATGGTTACTAGAACCCCTATTATCAAGTCCCCCCACCTACCCCATTACAGTCACTGTCCATCAGCGTAGTAAGATGCTATAGAATCATTCCTTGTCTTCTCTGTAAATACTGCCTGTCCCATGTCCCCCTCCCCACTACATTACGTGTGCTAATCGTAATGCCCCTTCTTCCCCCATCCCTCCCTTCCCACCCATCCTCGCCAGTCGCTTTCCCTTTGGTAACTGTTAGTCCATTCTTGGGTTCTGTGAGTCTGCTGCTGTTTTGTTCCTTCAGTTTTTTCTTTGTTCTTATACTCCACAGATGAGTGAAATCATTTGATACTTGTCTTTCTCCGCCTGGCTTATTTCACTAAGCATAATACCCTCTAGCTCCATCCATGTTGTTGCAAATGGTGGAATTTGTTTTCTTCTTATGGCTGAATAATATTCCATTGTGTATATGTACCACATCTTCTTTATTCATTACTCTACTGAGGGACACATAGGTTGCTTCCATTTCTTTTTTTTTTCATATAAGTACATGTTTTATTTATTTATATATATATTTATTTATTTATAATTTATTTTGGATCATTAATCTACAATTACATGTGCAATATTATGATTATTAAACTACCCCCTTCATCAGGTCCCCCACCAACCCCATTACAGTCACTGTCCATCAGTGTAGTGAGATGCTATAGAATCACTACTTGTCTTCTCTGAGTTGTACAGCCCTCCCCATGCCCCCCCAACATTACATCTGCTAATCATAATGCCCCTTTTTCCCTCTTATCCCTCCCTTCCCACCCATCTTCCCCAGTCCCTTTCCCTTTGGCAACTATTAGTCCGTTCTTGGGTTCTGTGAGTCTGTGGCTGTTTTGTTCCTTCAGTTTTTTTCTTTGTTCTTATACTCCACATATGAGTGAAATCATTTGATGCTTGTCTTTTTCGGCTTGGCTTATTTCACTGAGCATAATACCCTCTAGCTCCATCCATATTGTTGCAAATGTCTGGATTTGTTTTCTTCTTATGGCTGAACTATATTCCATTGTGTATATGTACCACATCTTCTTTATCCATTCATCTACTGATGGACACTTAGGTTGCTTCCATTTCTTCGCTATTGTAAATAGTGCTGTGATAAACATAGGGGTGCATCTGTCTTTTTCAAATTGGGCTGCTGCATTCTTAGGGTAAATTCCTAGGAGTGGAATTCCTGGGTCAAATGGTATTTCTATTTTGAGTTTTTTGAGGAACCTCCATACTGCTTTCCACAATGGTTGAACTAGTTTACATTCCCACCAGCAGTGTAGGAGGGTTCCCCTTTCTCCATATCCTCACCAACATTTGTTGTTGTTTGTGTTTTGGATGTTGGCCATCCTTACTGGTGTGAGGTGATATCTCATTGTGGTTTTAATTTGCATTTCTCTGATAATTAGCAATGTGGTGCATCTTTTCATGTGCCTGTTGGCCATCTGAATTTCTTCTTTGGAGAACTGTCTGTTCAGCGCCTCTGCCCATTTTTTAATTGGCTTATTTGCTTTTTGTTTGTTGAGGTGTGTGAGCTCTTTATATATTTTGGATGTCAACCCCTTATCGGATATGTCATTTATGAATATATTCTCCTATACTGTAGGATGTCTTTTTGTTCTACTGATGGTGTCCTTTGCTGTACAGAAGCTTTTTAGATTGATATAATCCCACTTGTTCATTTTTGCTTTTGTTTCCCTTGCCCGGGGAGATATATTCATGAAGAAGTTCCTCATGTTTATGTCCAAGAGATTTTTGCCTGATTTTTTCTAAGAGTTTTATGGTTTCATGACTTACATTCAGCTCTTTGATCCATTTTGAGTTTACTTTTGTGTATGGGGTTAGACAGTAATCCAGTTTCATTCTCTTACATGTAGCTGTCCAGTTTTGCCAACACCAGCTGTTGAAGAGGCTGTCATTACCTCATTGTATATCCATGGCTCCTTTATCATATATTAATTGACCATATATGCTTGGGTTTATATCTGGGCTCTCTATTCTTTTCCACTGGTCTGTCGCTCTATTCTTGTGCCAGTACCAAATTGTCTTGATTACTGTGGCTTTGTAGTAGAGCGTGAAGTCAGGGAGCGTAATTCCCCCCGTTTTATTCCTCCTTCTCAGTATAGCCTTGGCTATTTGAGGTCTTTTGTGGTTCCATATGAATTTTAGAATTATTTGCTCTAGTTCATTGAAGAATGCTGTAGGTATTTTGATAGTGATTGCATTGAATCTGTAGATTGCTTTAGGCAGGATGGCCATTTTGACAATATTAATTCTTCCTAGCCAAGAGTATGGGATGAATTTCTATTTATTAGAGTCCTCTAATTTCTCTTAAGAGTGTCTTATGGTTTTCAGGGTATAGGTCTTTGACTTTCTTGGTTAGGTTTATTCCTAGGTATTTTATTCTTTTTGATGTGATTGTGAATTGACTTGTTTTCCTGATTTCTCTTTCTGCTAGTTCATCGTTAGTGTATAAGAATGCAACAGATTTCTGTGTATTAATTTTGTATCCCGCAACTTTGCTGAATTCAGATATTAGATCTAGTAGTTTTGGAGTGGATTTTTTAGAGTTTTTTATGTACAATATCATGTCATCTGCAAACAAGGACAGTTTGACTTCTTCCTTGCCAATCTGGATGCCTTTTATTTCTTTGTGTTGTCTGATTGCCGTGACGAGGACCTCGAGAACTATGTTGAATAATAGTGGGGAGATTGGGCATCCTTGTCTTGTTCCTGATCTTAAAGGAAAAGCTTTCTGCCTTTCACTATTGAGTATAGTGTTTTCTGTGGGTTTGTCATATATGGCCTTTATTATGTTGAGGTACTTGCCCTCTACCCATTTTGTTGAGAGTTTTTATCATGAATGGATATAGAATTTTGTCTAATGCTTTTTCAGCATCTATGGAGATGATCATGTGGTTTTTGTCCTTCTTTTTGTTGATGTCATGAATGGTATTAATGGATTTTCGAATGTTGTACCATCCTTGCATCCCTGGGATGAATCCCACTTGATCATGATAGATGATCCTTTTGATGTATTTCTGAATTCAGTTTGCTAATATTTTGTTGAGTATTTTTGCATTTATGTTCATCTGGGATATTGGTCTGTAATTTTATTTTTTTGTGGTGTCTTTGCCTGGTTTTGGTATGAGAGTGATGTTGGTCTTGTAGAATGAGTTTGGGAGTATTCCCTCCTCTTCTACTTTTTGGAAACTTTAAGGAGGATCGGTATTAGGTCTTCACTAAATGTTTGATAAAATTCAGCAGTGAAACCATCTGGTTCAGGGGTTTTGTTCTTAGGTAGTTTTTTGATTACCAATTCAATTTCTTTGCTGGTAATCGGTCTATTCAGATTTTCTATTTCTTCCTGGGTCAGCCTTAGAAGGTTGTATTTTTCTAGAAAGTTGTCCATTTCTTCTAGGTTATCCAGTTTGTTAGCATATACTTTTTTATAGTATTCTCTCATAATTCTTTGTATTTCTGTGGTGTCTGTAGTGACTTTTCATTTCTCATTTCTGATTCTGTTTCTGTGTGTAGATTGTCTTTTTTTCTTGGTAAGTCTGGCTAGGGGTTTATCTATTTTGTTAATTTTCTCAAAGAACCAGCTCTTGCTTTCATTGATTCTTTCTATTGTTTTATTCTTCTCAATTTTATTTATTTCTGCTTTAATCTTTATCATGTCCCTCCTTCTACTGACTTTGGGCCTCATTTGTTCTTCCTTTTCTAGTTTCATTAATTGTGAGTTTAGACTGTTCATTTGGGATTGTTCTTCTTTCCTGAGGTAGGCCTGTATTGCAATATATTTCCCTCTTAGCACGGCCTTTGCTGTGTCCCACAGATTTTGCAGTGTTGAATTATTGTTGTCATTTGTCTCCATATATTGGTTGATCTCTGTTTTTATTTGGTCATTGATCCATTGATTATTTAGTAGCATGTTATTAAGGCTCCATGTGTTTGTGGGCTTTTTCATTTTCTTTGTGTAATTTATTTCTATTTTGATACCTTTGTGATCTGAGAACCTGGTTGGTACAATTTCATTCTTTTTGAGTTTACTGAGGCTCTTTTTGTGGCCTAGTATATGATCTATTCTTGAAAATGTTCCATGTGCACTGGAGAAGAATGTGTATCCTGTTGCTTTTGGATGGAGTGTTCTGTAGATGCCTGTTAGGTCCATCTGTTCTAATATGTTGTTCAGTGCCTCTCTCTCTTTACTTATTTTCTGTCTGGTTGATCTGTCCTTTGGAGTGAGTGGTGTGTTGAAGTCTCCTAAAATGAATGCATTGCATTCTATTTCCCCCTTTAATTCTGTTAGTATTTGTTTCACATATGTAGGTGATCCTGTGTTGGGTGCATAGATATTTATAATAGTTACATCCTCTTGTTGGACTGACCCCGTTATCATTATGTAATGTCCTCCTTTGTCTCTTGTGACTTTCTTTGTTTTGAAGTCTATTTTCTCTGGTACAACTACTGCAACTCCTGCTTTTTTCTCACTATTAGTTGCATGAAATATCTTTTTCCATCCCTTTACTTTCAGTCTGTGTATGTGTTTGGGTTTGAAGTGAGTCTCTTGTAGACAGCATATAGATGGATCTTGTTTTTTTATCCATTCAGTAACTCTGTGTCTTTTGATTGGTGTATTCAGACCATTTACATTTAGGGTGACTATCGATAGGTATGTACTTATTGCCATTGCAGGCTTTAAATTCGTGGTTACCAAAGGTTCAAGGGTAATTCCCTTACTATCTAACAGTCTAATTTAACTCACTTTGTATGCTATTACAAACACAACCTAAAGCTTCTTTTTTTTCCCCTCCTTTTTCTTCCTCCTCCATTCTTTGTATGTTATGAATCATATTCTCTACTCTTTTGTCTATCACTTGGGTGACATCTATTTAGACTTAGGAATACTTCATCTATAACAGTCCCTCCAAAATGCACTGTAGAGGTGATTTGTGGGAGGTAAATTCTCTCAGCTTTTGCTTATCTGAAAATTGTTTAATCCCTCCTTCACATTTAAATGATAACCTTGTCAGGTAGAGTATTCTTGGTTCCAGACCCTTCTGCTTCATTGCATTAAATATATCATGCCACTCCCTTCTGCCCTGTAAGGTTTCTGTTGAGAAGTCTGATGATAGCTTGATGGGTTTTCCTTTGTATGTGATCTTTTTTCTCTTTCTGGCTGCTTTTAAAAGTCTGTCTTTATCCTTGATCTTTGCCATTTTAATTATTATATGTCTTGATGTTGTCTTCCTTGGGTCCCATGTGTTGGGAGATCTGTGCACCTCCATGGCTTGAGAGACTATCTCCTTCCCCAGATTGCGGAAGTTTTCAGCAATTACCTCCTCAATGACACTTTCTATCCCTTTTTCTCTCTCTTTTTCTTCTTGTACCCCTATAATGTGAATATTGTTCCCTTTGAATTGGTCACACAGTTCTCTCAGTATTCTTTCATTTTTAGAGATTCTCTTTTCTCTCTGTGCCTTAGCTTCTTTGTTTTCCTCTTCTCTATTTTCTGTTCCATTTACCATCTCTTCTACTACATCTAATCTGCTTTTAAATCCCTCCATTGTATGTTTCATTTCAGATATGAAATTTCTTAATGATTGAATCTCCAACTTAAATTCGTTCCTGAGTTCTTGAATATTTTTCTGTACCTCTGTAAGCATGTTTATAATTTTTATTTTGAACTCTCTTTCAGGAAGATTGTTGAGTTCAGTTTCATTTGGCCCTTTTCTGGGGTTTGTGAGATTTTGGTCTGTACCATGTTCTTTTGACATTTCATATTTCTGTGTGGTGCCCACTAGTGCCCAGAAGCTCCAGTCTCCGGAGCTGCTCAGCCCCTAAAGTGAGGTTGGGGCTTGTAGGGGAGCGGAGCTGGTGCCCGGGAGGAGGAAAGATCTGTTTCCTGCTTCCCGTCTGCGGTGCCTGTCTCCACTGTCAGAGGCAGTGGGCCAAGCACACACGGGTAATCTGTGCTTTGTGTCTCTAGCTTTTGTAGGCAGGGCCTCCCTCTGGCTAGCCTGGCACCAGCACAGTGACTGCCAGTTTGCGAACTGGTGCCGGCAGGCTAGGAGCAAGGCTCCGCAGGCTGCGTGTCACATTGGGGGGGCCTCAGAGCTGAGTAGACAGCCAGGGGGATGGAGCACCTCAAGCTCCTCAAAGTTCCCAACCAGCTGGGCAGAGCGCACCCAGACAACCTTGTCCAGCTCTCCCTTTTCCCGTGCAGCAAGCTCCGTCCGAACCCTGCCCCTTCAGCATCGCTCTTGCTGCTAGGAAGCCTCTCAGACTGCCTGCCTTTCCTCTGACACAGAGCAGCCAGATGTGTATCCCCTCCTCCACAAACAGCCAGACTGTCAGTCTCTCAAGCACTCTGCCTGTCCGAGCTCCCTAGTGTCCAGAGCACCACACACTATAGGTTTCTGCTCACAAAGCAGATCTCCAGGGCTAGGTGTTCAGCAGTCCCAAGCTTCCACCCACTCCCTGCTCCGTTTCTCTTCCTCCTGCCGGTGAGCTGGGGTGGGGGAAGGGCTTGGGTCTTTCCAGATTAAGGCTTTCGACGTTACCCTGTTTCGTGAGGTCTGCTCTGTTTGTGAGGTCTGTATGCAGTCTGGTGCAGCCTTCTTTCTTGTTGCTGTTTTAGGGTTAGTTGTATTAACTATATTTTTGTACTGTTTGTTGTTTTGGGAGGAGTTCTCTATCTCACCTCTCACACCGCCATCTTGAATCTCGCATTTTAACAACTTTTTAAAATCATTTTTGAAGACCAGTTATTTGTTGTATGTCTTCTGCCATTTTTTCTATTCGGTTTGATCTTTTCTTCCTCGGAATTTTTACAAGTTCTTCATATGTTTCTCCCACTGTGTCATTTTTTTCTTGTTCTTACTTTGCTTATGACATTTTCTGCCATGCCAAAGCTTTTTTATTTTTATGTCATTGAAAGTTTTTTAAAATTGTATTGTATTATAAGTTCTAGTTAAAAAGTCTTTCCTTTAACCCCAGGGTATAGAAGAATTCAACCCATTTGTCCTCCATAAGTAACACTTTTTCTGTTACACTTAGCTATCTGATCCATTGGGAGTGTACATTGGTGACCATCATTCTCCACTTTCTAGCTGGCATGTATTTACAGACAACATATATTTTGGGGAAACTATCTGAGAGTAAGTTGGAGACCTCATGTACCTTCACCACTAACTAGTGGCCACTAAATACTTAAGCCACTAAATATTTCAGCATGTTATTTCCTGAGAACAAGGGCATTATTACCACAGTATAGTTATCAAAATCAGAAAATGATACTGTACTGTAATACACTGTGCATTTTCAGATTTCATCACTGTCACAATAGCATTCTTAGGTTTTTATAGTTGGGATACTTCATGTACTTACGGAGTCACTGTCTACCACCCCCACCCCAAGTCCACGTGACCCTGTGTGCCTTGCTGACAGCCCATGGCCGCCACTGGATGCCCTTTCCTCACTCTTCTTCCAGCCCTACACCCTCTCTCGCTCTCCTGCTCACCTACTACAAAACCAACTGAAGGAGAGAGGCACACACCGTGCTAGCTGGTCCCCTTGGAGTTGAGCATAGGCTAAAGGGTGCCCCAGCCCAGCCCAGCCAAGCCATCCTCCCAGCTCGCCAGCTGAGAAGAAAACACCCCTTGTCTTTGCCCCTCAGACCCCCAGTGTTGCCCCATACACACTCCTTCTCAGCCTGTGACCTTGCTTCTCATTGCACTGAGCAGTAGAAACAATCGGAAGAGAACTTTTTTGTTCTCTCTCTGTTGTCTCCCATCTCCCCTGGCACCCGGGTTTTCCACCCCCTCTCTCATGCATCCTGCATCCCCCTCTGCACCCACTTGCCCTCCCATCAGCACACAAGTGTGCTGCACACCACCCCCCTTTAAGACAATAAGGTACCACCTCTTCCTGACCCCACACTTCCCTCCAGCTGCCACTCCCATTTCATTGGCCCCTTTTGAATAGAACTTATAAAAAGAGTTGTGTAGACTCAGTGCCTCTCTTTCTCTCCTTGGCGCCCCCTCCATTGAGACTTTGCCTCCTTTCCCACCTCAGCAGTGTCCGATGCCATGCATCACACTCTCCTTGAATCCCTATTTCTCTGGCTGGCAGGACACGTGCTCCTTTTTTTTTTTTTTATTTCAGTGGGCACTGCCCCTGTCTCCTTCCCTGTCTCCTCCTCCTGGCCTCTAAGCTGTTGGAGGGACCCAAAGCTCAACTCTTGCTTTCCTTCTCTGTTTACTCATTCTTTACTTAATGTTCTTAACCCATTAGCCCAGTGCCCAGCTCTTAGAAATAATACTTTACTAGGCCGAAATGAAAGTTACAGTTAATATATCCTTACAACACATAATTAAAAAAAAATGATATTATGCCATAAGTGTATTATGAAGGAAAATTAAAGGAAAGTAATTGATAATAAGAATATGCATTTTAGGACTTAAGTGCTTGGACACAACTTACATATATGAAATATTTAAAAGCGCACTTCTGCCTAGAGCAACAGTTAGCAATGTGGACTTTTTATTTTTATTTATTTTTTATTTTTTAATATATAATTTATTTTTTTATCATTAATCTACAATTACATGTGCAATATTATGGTTATTAAACTACCCCTTCATCAGGTCCCCCCCACCAACCCCATTACAGTCACTGTCCATCAGCGTAGTGAGACGCTATGGAATCACTACTTGTCTTCTCTGAGTTGTACTGCCCTCCCCGTGCCCCCACAACATTACATCTGCTGATCGTAATGCCCCTTTTTCCCTCTTATCCCTCCCTTCCCGCCCATTTTCCCCAGTCCCTTTCCCTTTGGTAACTATTAGTCCGTTCTTGGGTTCTGTGAGTCTGCTGCTGTTTTGTTCCTTCAGTATTTTTTCTTTGTTCTTATACTCCACATATGAGTGAAATCATTTGATACTTGTCTTTTTCGGCTTGGCTTATTTCACTGAGCATAATACCCTCTAGCTCCATCCATGTCGTTGCAAATGGTAGGATTTGTTTTCTTCTTATGGCTGAATAATATTCCATTGTGTATATGTACCACATCTTCTTTATCCATTCATCTACTGATGGACACTTAGGTTGCTTCCATTTCTTGGCTATTGTAAATAGTGCTGCAATAAACATAGGGGTGCATCTGTCCTTTTCAAATTGGGCTGCTGCATTCTTAGGGTAAATTCCTAGGAGTGGAATTCCTGGGTCAAATGGTATTTCTATTTTGAGTTTTTTGAGGAACCTCCATACTGCTTTCCACAATGGTTGAACTAATTTGCAGTCCCACCAGCAGTGTAGGAGGGTTCCCTTTTCTCCACATCCTCGCCAACATTTGTTGTTGTTTGTGTTTTGGATGTTGGCCATCCTCACTGGTGTGAGGTGATATCTCATTGTGGTTTTAATCTGCATTTCTCTGATGATTAGCGATGTGGAGCATCTTTTCATGTGCCTGTTGGCCATCTGAATTTCTTCTTTGGAGAAGTGTCTATTCATGTCCTCTGCCTATTTCTTAATTGGATTATTTGCTTTCTGTTTGTTAAGGTGCATGAGTTCTTTATATATTTTGGATGTCAACCCTTTATCAGATACGTTTTTTATGAATATATTCTCCCATACTGTAGGATGTCTTTTTGTTCTACTGATGGTGTCCTTTGCTGTACAGAAGCTTTTCAGCTTGATATAGTCCCACTTATTCATTTTTGCTTTTGTTTCCCTTGCCCGGGGAGATATGTTCATGAAGAAGTTGCTCATGTTTATGTCCAAGAGGTTTTTGCCTATGTTTTTTTCTAAGAGTTTTATGGTTTCATGACTTACATTCAAGTCTTTGATCCACCTTGAGTTTACCTTGTGTATGGGGCTAGACAGTAGTCCAGTTTCATTCTCTTACATGTAGCTGTCCAGTTTTTCCAACACCAGCTGCTGAAGAAGCTGTCATCTCCCCATTGTATATCCAAGGCTCCTTTATCAAATATTAATTGACTGTATATGTTTGGGTTAATGTTTGGATTTTTTATTCTGTTCCACTGGTCTGTGGGTCCGTTTTTGTGCCAATACCAAATTGTCTTGATTACTGTGGCTTTGTAGTAGAGCTTGAAGTCAGGGAGCATAATTCCCCCTGTTTTATTCCTCCTTCTCAGGATTGCTTTAGCTATTCGTGGTCTTTTGTGGTTCCATATGAATTTTAGAATTATTTGTTCCAGTTCATTGAAGAAAGCTGTTGTAGTTTGATAGG